>VYZP01055439.1:0-55574 GCA_013400635.1 Hypocryptadius cinnamomeus
GTGGGAAAGCCTGCAGGTCGGAGAAACGCTGACTGAGAATCAGTGTTTGTGGAGAACTTAGCACCACACTAGTACGGAAAAAAAGAGAACGATTTTAAGTCTCGCTCTGATGTCGTGTGAGTGCATGGACAGAGCCACACTGAGAAACAAGACATCAACTTTTACCCAAGTAGGGCTGGAAAAGCATCATCCCTTTTCCGTCTGGGTTATAAGAGGCCATAAACCCCCGACGGAAGACGCAGCGGAACGAACTGGTTCGCACGAAGGGCGAAGCCGAGCGTCCCCACCGCTCCCGCGCAGCTCTGGTGTTTTACATACATCTGTTTACTTTTCCCCTAATTGAGGTGTTTTTTTCTCTGCACGCGGCTTTCGGCGGCTGCGGGGGCGCGGCGGTCCCGGCTCACCGCCCCAGACCGGGGGCAGGTGACTCCTCGCCCCGGCGCTCCNGGGCGGGGCCCCCCCGGGCGGTTGGTGCGGGAGCGCCGCGCGGGGCCGGTTCCCACGTGGGTGCGGGGCGCCCCGACCACCCCCCGGCTGCCTTTTCCTCACGGGTTTTTTTTCCTTTTTTTTCCCTCCTCGCTATTAATAATTTTTTAATCTTTCTTTTTTTCTTTTGAGCCGCGCCCGCCCCCCGCAGGTGGGGCTCGGGGTTGATTTTTTTTTTTCTTCTTCTTCTTTTTTTATTTTTTTTTTTTTTTTTTTTTTTTCCCTTTTCCCTCTTTTTTTTAAAGCGAACGCGGGGACCCGCGGGCTGCCGGCCCGGCGCGGAGTCTGCGCGCCCCCGCACGTAGAAAATAGTTTTATACATTTAAAAAATAATGCTGGTGTAACCAAAGAATAATTCACCGAAATAATTTAAAATATTAACGAAAATCCAATTGGCAGTCAGCTTTTGCTTTTTTTTCTCTTTTCCCCTCGCTGGTTGCTCGCTTTGTACAGGAAATTTGAATATCCTGGCAAGGGCCAGCTTCCCAGGGCAGGCTTGCAGCTCTCTGAGAGCTGCAGTGATGGAGCAACATGCACAGCGCTGAGACTTTTCCCTCTGTAATTGATCCTACGTACAATATTTTTCCCGTATATGCATCGGGTATATAAAGACAATTTTTTTGCGTTTGGAGAGTGAGTTTTCCAAGGTTAAATCATTAATTGCTCCCCCCAAAAACCAGAAATTCTGCTTGTGTGTCTTATGCGTGTTAAGTGTAGGTGAGGGACCTTCTGCCAAGTTTCATCATCTTCTGTTCTGAAGAAATCCAAGGAACTCACCGGCAACTGTGAAAGTCTGTATTCAGTTAATCGACTTTGGTGGGAAATACAGTAAAACTCAGCTGCTAATGCAGTAAACGTTTATGGAGTATAAGAGGGAAGCTTTAAGTAATGCTTCATGCAAACTTAACCCAAATCTAAAAGAGAAAAAAAAAATTCAGTGTGCTTGTTATGTTTTGAATTATTGTTCATCTGACCAAAAAAGAAATAGGTTTTTTTGTTTGGTTTTTTCTCCTGTTCTTAACAAATAAACTTTATAGAAATTAGGCTTCCAGATCTGATCCTTGTTGTTTAGAACTGGATGAGATGACAATGCTAAAACTTGGAAGTAACAAAAAGCATCATACTTTTCTTCTCCTCAGCAGTGTTGAGAGAAAACTGTGGATCCTGGAATTTTACTGTGGATTTTTCTGGTTTTCTGGAGTGCTGTAAGTTGAAGTCTTGTCCCACAGGCCTTTCTAAGCACCAGTAGCTCCCTGTCCCACTGACACCCCCGCCTGGGTAAACACAGCTGATCCTGCTGGTAACAATGTTGGGCTCGAGTTTCACAGCGAGTGAAGTTAACGAATTCGTTTTTTGCCTCATTTCAATCTGCCCTTTGTAGCTGCAGCTTGGTTTCGGGCGTTCGGCCCCACCTCAGAGCGTGTGGATGGCGTGTGGTTTAGCGCGGGGAAGGTGCCCCGTGCTGGGGTTTATCCGAGCCGAGTGCTGCCTCCCTGGCCCTTTTATGGGCAAACCAGTGAGGGAAAAAAAATTATTTTTGATGAAGCGCGTGAGGAACGACCCGCTCTCACATGGCTTCGACAAGAGCAGGCAGGAAATGGATTTTCTGCGTTGGTTTTGTGCCCCCAGGAGTGAGTCGTGGCTGGGCAGAGCAGCGATTTGGGGCGATGGGGAGATGCGCTGTGGGTGCCGCGCGAATGGAAGCGGCTTGGCTGCGTGCGGTTCCCGCTGCCCGGGCTCCTTCACAGCCCCTGCTCCTCCCGCAGCCCTGCCAGGCGATTCCTGCCGGGAACGGCAGAGCTGGAGCCATGTGGTGGCTGTCGATCAAGCACCGGCTCTGATCCCGGCTCTTGGCCACATCTGTAAATATTCGGACGTGACTTTTGTTTAAACCTCATTGTTCAAAAGGAGGCAGCAGCGAAAGTGTTGGGATTTTTCAGAGGCAGGCAGGCAGATATGAAGTGTTCTGGTGGTGTTACTCACACCCTTATTTTCGTTTTGTCACCGTAAATTTGCCTCGCTGATGAGTGCCTGGGACTTTCAGCTGTAATGAGATGATTTACTTTAGTCTTTTTGTGAAATAATAAATGCCTTTTTTTTTTCAGTTGTTTCAAATGAGAACAATGACTTCAGGATTTGTTTGTGCATGTCTCCTAGAAAACTGTTGGTTAGCAGAGCTGGGGTTTTTGTTCCTATTTTTTTCTATATATAGGAAATGCTTAATATTTACTTCTCGTTGAGCTCACCTAGCCCTGAAGTGTGTGGGTCAGTAAAGGCTCTGTATGCAAATCTGTCCTGTCATGGGCTCCTGTATTTATTTCCTTTCCTTTCCCGTGGTGCTCCTTCTCACATTTTTTCCCTTCTCTTTTTTTTCTGGTTAGTGTCAGTGAGGAGGGATGAGGTTGTATTTTAAGGGAATCCCGTATTTCAGAGGGAATTTGTTTTGGTTTTGTGTGTGTGTTTGGGATTGGAGGGGGGGTGTGTTTTTTACTTAATTGCCCAATATACTTTGGCAAGCAGAAGTTGCATTGTTTTGTGAATTGTATTAATACGTTTTCTGCATGTTCAAATTCCCCAGTTATTTGGGGGATTTAATTAAACCTCTGTAGGTGGCTGGCTTACGTAGATGACAGGTAGAAGTTTCTATTTCTAGAAGGAGCTGGTGCACACACTGCAGGCGTGGAGCTCTTGGCAGCAGAAGGGCTGTTGCAGTGCTTTTGCATTGAGGCAGAGCTTTTGGGGCAGTTCTTCTCATGTTTGGGGTTACCAGTAAGCAGAACACCCCTGTTTCTGGCTGCAGTGAGGTGCTGCTTGGAAGCTGAAGATGCTTCTGGGGTGCTGCCCCTACCAGTGAGAGAGGGCACTTGTGGTGTCACCACAAAAGCATCAACCCCCAAACAGCCTCTCTGCATCTCATCTCCTGCCCTAGGCCTGGTTTATCATCTAAACCAGCATAATTAAGATGTTTCCTTTGCTTTTGGCCTGCTAGGACCAGTAGAGTTGTTCTTGCTGTTGCTTTAGGGAGGAAGGTGCTGGCCATGGTTGTGCTCAATGGCTTTCCCACCTGCCCAGAGCTGCTCCTGGTTTTTCTGGCTATCTCTCCTTGCTCTACAGCACCTGGGTTATGATTTGGTGTGCCTTGGGTGCCACTGCCCAGAGTCACACTGAGCCAGTGGTGCCAGTAGCCCCAGCTGCAGGCATGGGGAGGATGGAGAGAGGAGGGATGTAGTTACCCTGCTGCATAGTCTGCCCTACCTGGAGCTGAAAACTTGATTTATTTATTTTTTCCTTCCCTAATTTTAAAAATACTTCTGCCTGTCTGTGTGTGCCTTGGGGGGACCTGCCCAACAGCCCTGGTCTCCCCTCCTGGCATTGCCCCTGTCTGCCATTCCTCTCAAACCTTTTCTGTTATTGCTTTGTAGCTCCCACTGAAGCAGCGATCTGGTTCCAGAGAGGCTGTGCAGGAGCTGATGTGCCTGTGTTCAGAGGTGAGTTGGGAAGGTAAGCTCATGTCCCACCTGCTCCAAAGTACCTGCAGCATCTGCATCCCTCTGGGTCCCTCTGACACACATATCCTTTCTTGGGTACTGCAGGTAATACCTGGGAGATACTCAGGTGAACTCAAATTACCCTGTTCAGCTGCCAATTTCTGATGTAAAGTTGAGTTTCCAAAGCACAAACTAAGTTTGAAAGAAGCTGAAGTGGGAGATGGGATAATTCAAACATGGAACTATTTATTGCATGAAGTATTGATGCAGTCATGTCACAAATGTGCATATTTTCTCAGATACGTATTTCACTGCCTATCCCAAATTTCCAATTGCCCAATACTCGATGTGACTGTTGATTTTCCCTCTGTGCTAGAGGCTGGTGGAGATGCATTGAACCCTTGCTTGACAAGTCCTCCTTACTGAGGACAGCTCTTGCCCTTGTTGTTAAAATAAGAGTCTGGTTTATATAAATATAAAAACATTAATTAAAACGTGAACCTCAAGCACTATCAAAATGGATTCTAAAGATGAACATGTTTACTGTTGCTTTTTTCTTTTGGATTCATTTGAAGAGATGAAAGAAATAGGATTGCACAGGTACAGTCAAGTAAAACATTGTTGCAGAAGTAATTAATGGTAATATTATGTGGGGGGTGTTTTGATTTGGCTGGTACAGGCTGAGCACTGGGTACGTGTTTGCTTTGCAGCTGCTCATTAGGGAGTTGGCCCTGGTGCTGTCAGTCTTGAGGACACTGAAGTGCTGAAAATATACTGCTTTTTTGTTGGCAAATATTTGATTTCAGATTTTAAATCGCTTGGCATGGGTCACAAGAGCTTTTGAGATTCCTATTTTTAAGTTTGCTAAAGAGGCAAGGACTCGGTGGCGCATTGGGCACGAGGGGATGGCACAAGAATTCAAACCCAGGGCGTCATTTCTGACATTGTTCAGGTTTTTTTGTGATGCTGCTTTTTAAGAAAATGAATTGAAGGAAGTTGTCCCATAGCTGGTGGGGCGGGGGGGGGAAGGTTGAAAGGAAATACAAAAAATATCAGTCTGTCTGCACGGCTCCTGTGCAGCCCAGGCAGGCTGGTGTGTAAGTGCCACTGGCTGCAGCCCCTCCCTGCCCTGCTCCGGTGCTTTCTGCTCTGGTACAGGCAGGGAATGTGATGGAGTTCCAGAGGTCTTTAATTTCTGGTCGTGTAAGGCTTGTCCATTCACATAAAAAATAAGCATCATTTACTCTATTTAAAAATAAGGATTTTTTTACATATCTCGAAAGTCAAATTGAGCTGAATGAAAGTATTTTAAGCAAAATTTAACAGGTTGCAACTGTTGGAATATGGATTTATTTATCTGAAATGTTAACATTGTGACTTCTGGAAAATACTTGATGTTCAGCATCACCTAAGAGGAAAGTACAGGGTAATATTTCCTCACAGACCAGTTGGAAGGGCTATGAAGTTCTGCAGGCTCTTTGCAGTAGCAAAAGCAACAGATCTTCTGGATCTGAAAGTGTATTATTTGTTGGGACCCAATACTAAGTGTGGTTTGGGGGGAACAGGTAATTTCTGGCCTTGTTTCTGAAATTGGTTTGTTTGCACTGTATAACTGCTTATTCTCTTATAGTTACAGACTGTCTGATAGCACCTGTGAAGAAAAAAAACCTGTCCTGTGGTGGTAATGCATGCATGTTAAATGTCTTCATTGTAGAGTGTTCTTCAGTTTTTTATATCATGGTTTAAAAAAATTATATATATATATATATTCAAAATACCATTTGGAATGTCAACATTCAGTGGGCTTTGAGGAGATGTAGCAGCACATCATGGTTTGTAGGGACAAGGAGATACAGACCATTCTGGGCTGCCTCATTACCTCAAGGATAAGACAAGAAAGTGAGCTTCTGGTTATCATAGATGTGGAAGCTAACACATTCCCATGTATGTCATTAGCTCAGGTATGTGTAGACACGTTCTCTTGGTGCTTGTACTGTGCACATCCTTTACATCCCCTGGGAGCTCGTGTGTCTGGCCCTGCAGGCAGGAAGGACTTGTAGCTCCTTTTTGTTCTCCAACGTGGACATGACCACATCCTATTCTGTATCTACCCCTCAGCTATTGCTCTTTGGGCCTTTCCCTGGCAAAGGATCAGCCAAGGGACCCTTGCCCTGTGTTTGGGGCAGGGAGGGGGGTCTGGAGGCCGTGGAGAGCTGTCAGCAGTGCTCTAGCAGCACGTAAATACTGGAGTTTGGGATTGCCTGTTGCTCTCCAGTATTGCATTGCTGCTTTAGTGAGGCTGGAAATTGGTCCTGCCGCAGGGCTCTGGCTCTTGGGGTCCCCTCACGGTGCTTCCCACACTGCAGGGGGCTCCTGGCTCCCACCCCAATAAACCCCACACTGCGGGGGGCTCCTGGCTCCCACCCCAATAAACCCCACACTGCGGGGGGCTCCTGGCTCCCACCCCAATCAACCCCACACTGCAGGGGGCTCCTGGCTCCCACCCCAATCAACCCCACACTGCGGGGGGCTCCTGGCTCCCACCCCAATAAACCCCACACTGCGGGGGGCTCCTGGCTCCCACCCCAATAAACCACTGCGGAGGCAGCAACCAACGAGGGCTTGGTGTCATCAATGGGGAAGGGGAGGGGCTGCACCCCAACGCTGCTGCTGGGTACCCAGTGTCCCAGCCCAGGAGTGGAGGGGGCAGGGAGCACTGCCTGCTGTCCAGGAGATGGTGATGGGCCCTTCCCTGGGCTCTGGGGACAGGGAGCACTGGGGGGCTGCACAGGGGCAGTGCTGGCCCCTGGGTGCACTCTGTATCACACCTGGGGCGGGGGTGTGGGGGACACTGCGGGGTGCAAGGCCTGGTGGGGACCAGAGCTTCAACTGGGTGAGAGGGAGGGGCACTCATTGTGCCTGGGGTGCTCAGGGAGAAGCCCTGCTGCCAGAGGCATCTTTCCCCACATTTCTGCATCTGTCCCAGCCTCTGTCAGGGTCCCCCAGCTCAGGTGCAGCTGCTTTAGGGGGCTGCCAGTGGCCAGCAGCATCTGGCACCACTTGGGCCATGGTGGAGAAGGTTTGGACCACCTGAGGATTTGCCTGCAGGCCCACCACTGCAGCAGTGATTTCTCCAGAGCTGTGCCAGCCCCATGGTGAATGGTTTTTCCTTAGCACTGCACCACTTGAGGCTTCCAAACCTTGCTGGAATGGACACAAGGGCCACCACAGAGTCAGGGATGCTACTGGGCAGGGCTGGGGTGGTGCCTGCATGCTCAAGGTTCATCTGCTGTTGTGTGAATGAACCTGTCAGTCCTGCTAGTGATGGTGCATCATTGACAGCCCCAATCCAGCAGCCTCCTGGTGGCTGTGAGGTCCAGAACATTTGGTTTTTTTCAGCTATTTTCAGGAATTACTAAATCATAGCCAACAGTTGTAGGGCAGGGGAAAATCCTGTTACTGATTTACAGCTTCAGTCCCCGCTCCTGCTCTGTGCTGCACTGTCAGAGCATCGGCAGGAGGAACACAAAATGTCTCTGGCATGGGGAGGTGCAAGGGGGTTGTGAGTGAGGAGGAGCAGCTTTTAAAAGCCTCTGCCCTCAAAGGTGGCAGACTCACAATGTTTGGGCACACAACTGATGCATTCTAAACCGGACACTGGTATTCTTCCACTTGTAAAATGGTTCATTTCCACTCTCAACGAGTCAAGCCATTAATTGCCAAGTCCTATACTGTTTTCCCTCAAGAAAATAACTTGATGGGTGACTTGGTTAACAGGGAAATTGGTCAATAAAGTTGGTAATTGTGTGTACATTTATATTAATGTTGCATCACTTTTTTTTTAAAGAAAGGTTTCTACTGGTATGTATAGGTGGAGTGTAAGATTTAAAATTTCTTTTACTTTTTTTTTGGCCGTTTCTGTTGTGGTCGGTTTAATTTTACTCAGCTAGAAACAGACACTTTCACTGTGTTCACAAGCTGAAGACTCCTGCTAGAGCTGCTTTCAGGCATCAGTCTCCTGCAGGGTCAAAACGGGAATAATGGGAGAGTAAAAGCACAGCAGAGTTTGTGGAGCAGTGGGCACTAATAAAATGTAGAGGCTAAATCAATGCAGTAGGATCGCAGGGGACAGGGACATGCCCCCAGGGAGGTGGCAGTGCAGGTGTCAGCAGCACAGGCTGTGGCAGTGATGGGTGTGTCATAACCAGCAGCAAGGGCTGAGGGTGTGGGACAGGGCTCTGCTCCTGCCTGGCTCCCAGGACCTCCTTCTGTGTCCCTGCACTGCTCCAGTTACTTCAGGATATTGCCAGTTATTAACACAGAAGGTCCAGGGTGCAGACAGGACAGACACATCCAGCTGTGCTTTTCTTTCTGAGAAGCCAGGGAAGCTCCTGTCATTTCTTTTTCTGAGGTGTAGAAATTTGCCTTTGACACAAAGTGCAAGTTGATTTCCCTACTGCATTTGAGCACAAACCACTTGGAAAAAAAAGCACTAAATGCCTTTGCAGAGCATCCCTGGGTGACCAGTCCCCCACAGACCCACACTGCAACTCTTTGAGGCGTCTGCAGAGGGGCAGCAGCACAGGCAAAGCAGCCTGGGTAAACTTCTTTGTTTGTGTAGGATAAGGCAAGATGTGGGTTTTTTGTTTATACGTGACATTTGCTGCAGCAGGAATGCATGTGATGACTGTAGAGGAAAAGTCTTTGAGTTCCCTCAGTAGTTTTTTGCTGTGATTTTATAAACAAGCTGGAAGGCAGCAGTTCCCTGTGGTAGGTAAATACATGCAGCACATCATCACTCTGCTGCATGGCTGCTGGGCTTAGAAGATAGTCATTGAACGAGTCTCTAATTCACACATTTCTACACCAATCTTCATTTTTTAAAATTTCCCCCAGACCAAAACTCTCCCACGTACTAAGACTGAGGTTATGTTGCTCTGCTCACAGTACCAGGTACCTCCATTAGAGGTGGTGTGGGAGTCAAACGAGGTGTTGCAGATTCCTGTAAACACTGGAAAAGCAACCCAAAAAGCCACCTTATCTACCTTCAGCCTTTTCCTGTTCACCTCCTTTGATGCAGAAGGAATTTTTGGCAAAGGTTGGCAGCTCATTGTGGTATCCAGCACTGTCTTGCTTTTCTTGCACTTCTTGCCCACCCACCTCATTTGCTTTTCCTCAGCTCACATCCAGCGTGTTCGGAGCCAGGACTGCCTTTGGCAGGTGTTTGTGCAGTGCCTTGCACAACAGCAACTCCCAGTGCCTGCTGTGAATGACTTCAGGTCTTGCTCTTTGCACCACAGAAACCTTTCATGTGTCTCACTCTCTCTTAGTGGGGTAGGAGACTCTGGCTGGGTACCCAGCTGTGCAGCTGCCCCCAGCACAAAGCTGCACAAAGAAAAAAAATCCTGGGTTAAATTAGATGTGGCAGGTATCAGCCACATGGCAAACAGAAGCCAGCTCACCTCCCCTGTGAGGGTTTGCTGCAGTGACAATGATGACCAGTGCAAACGATGACTCTGACGCCCTGATGACACAGTGGTTCCTGGCAACAAACTCACCAAACGGAAGAAAAACACAAATTGATGTATTTTATTTTCTGAAGCAAAGTGTAAGATGTTGCTCTCCGCAATTTCTCACGTAAACCCATCCTTGTGGCTGTTCAGGATACTGAAGGTTACTCAAACTGTGATTCAAGCAGAGCATATATTCATTTATAAACCGTCAAGGGTGAGTTCTCATACCATGTAGTGTCTGTGAGAAAATAGCTTGCCCCTCATACTGAAAAGAAATTATTTGAGTGTGCAGGACTGCCAGTTAAGGTCTGATGGCCAGGAGGGGACTGGAGGTGTGGAAGGTGCAACTCAGCAAGGAGGGAGTTGTGGTTATGCTACACTAGAAAGCACAGGGTGGTTTTCTAATTTCCAGTTAAGGAGTTCACACCACAGAAGGTATTTCTACCTCGTATTTTGTATTTTCCGATTGCTACAGGGTGTTTTGCGTTTTGTGAATGGAGAAGAAAAAATTGTCATGAAAAGAAACAGGGGAGGAGAAATCTGATAAAGGCACATCAATAAACATTTAGAATCTCTCACATACCCTCACACACACCCACCCCATTTCCCTGCTCCTCCCTGCCTTAGGGTTGGCTGAGTCACGTCCCAGTTCCTCAGATGGGAAACAGGCAAGCGAAGCATCAGCATCGCTGCTCTGGCACTTCCCGGATGCGCAGGAAAGGCAGCGCGTTCCGGGCATACCCAGGCAGTGTTTTCCCTTCCCCGGGAGAAGGGTTTTATCCCGCTCCAACCTGCGGGACAGCCAAGCCAACCCCTTGTGCTTCTGCCAGCCCTGCCCCAGCTGCCCCGCAGCCCCGCGCTGGCCGAGCTCACAGACGGAATTCCCTGCGGATCCGGGGGCTCCAGGGCAAACCCAGCCCCACCCCGCCATCCTCACCCCTTCTCTCGGGCAGAATCCATGGGGAGACACGGGGCTTTCCGTGGCAGGGCTGGAAGAGACGAACTGAACAGGGTTATTGCACTGCCACGGGTAGCAGAATATCGTGGGAGAACTACGTTTTGCCTAAGTCTTCTCAAAAAACCATCCTGTAGCATTCCCGCTGGTGCTGCTGATTTCAGGGTTGTAAATTGGGCACCTGAAAGCCACCTAAGAGAGCTGGGGCTGGGGCTGGAAATAGCTGATTCCTTGTTTATACAGACAGACAGTATCTACTGGGGTATTCTCCTGAGTGTGAAGGGCTGGGGTGGGGAATCACAACTTGTGAGAGGGCACAGACTCTCTGGGAATCCCCTCACACACCCCTAATGGCCAAAGCTGGATCTTACGGGAACCATGACTTTCTAGAGTTCACCTGGAGATATGCAGGAGACACACGAGGGCTGGTTCCCTTTCTGGTTACAGTGGGGACAAAATAACGATGCCACTAATAATGATGGTTAGATAAACACCTGGAACAGGTTGCTCTACCTGCACCTTTATTTATTCACCATCCCTGGCCTGTTTCTCCTACCTGGTTCCACAAGGATTTCCACCTTCCAAGATGAAGTTTCAAATCATCACTTGCTGTTTACTGGAGCAGAGCCCACACACAGAAGGGCATTTGCAGCCACTCAAATGTGTCCCCAACACACACCCTGCACCAGCCTTTCATCACCTGGCAGTCACCAGCGTGATCCCTCTCATTCTCTAGGGATGAAAATCCTCACAGCCAGTTCTTACATTGTGTTGAATCTTTGTGCTTTTCTAGCCCTACCCTCTTCACCTTGGTGCCTGCAGTACCATGAGCTTACTGGGTACTGGCACCTTTACAGAGCTGGGAAGTGTCTTCCCCATCAGAATATTCAAGAAACTACATCTGCTTGGGTAATTAAATACTATAACAACTAAAAAAAAAAAAAAAAGAAAGGAAAAAACAGACCACAGTGGTGTCTCAGCTTATAAAAGTGCTTGCCAAGAGTGGAGATCTGATCTTGCAAGGTGCAACCTGCACAGGAATTAAAGGCAGTTGGGCAGGGCAGACAGTCCTTTAATGACCAGCTCCCTGTAAGCACTGTCAGCTCCTCACTGCTGGATTAGTGCGTGCTTGACATGACTATTGCAGCAGAATAGACAATGAAACACCCTCATTTAATCAGTCAGAATATACAATTACAAGGCAGCTCAAAGATCCTTATTTAACTCAATTTTCAAAACCAGGTTTGCCAAAAAAAAAGCTTCAAGTGAAGTGCCAGCTCAGTTCACAGAGACTTTTCATCACATTTTGTGTCTCAGCTACCCAAATGTACAGAAATGCCAGATGTCACAGGGAGAGACAGTGTAGCAAAGCCTATAAATACTCGAAATTATTTTTCCAGCATATATTTGTGATTCATAAAATGTGGAACTATAATGAATTTCAAATGGCACATAAATGTTCAAATACAAGACACTCCTCTGTGCTTTCATAATGCTTTAACAATATATGTCTGCGTCGTATAAAGCTGGTGTTTAACTTGCAAAGATGTGACTACTCCCAGTCTTTTAACCAAAATTACCAAACAAAAACTAACAATTGCAGTTTCAACGTTTTTCAAGTGAGGATTTATCTTCCTGTTGTGCACACTCAGCTGCTGTGAAAGGCTGCAGTAGATAGAACTATTCTGACAAAGGAGGGGGTAACCTTTCATCTAAATAATTTTCAGACCAACAAAAGCTTTTGAATAAGGAATCTCTCTGTGGTGATGAACTTGACCTGACAAGCACCTATGTGAAGTGAAAAAACCTCTGTGTCTGTTCCACAGCACCTGAAATGTGGGAACATTCAGTGGGATTTTAAGTATATCCATCAGACACAGGTGGTGTGGTAGAAGGCAATCCTGTGCTGCTGCAGCATCACTCCTGGGGCCAGTGTGGCTCAACAGCATCTTCCCAAACCTCTCCTATAACCACAGAGTCCATGCAATTCCAACCCCTGTCCCCAGCAGACCAGGAATTCACCACTCCAGCTACAGTTTGAAAGATAAACCCCTTGTTATGACTAACTGAACCCCTCCTGTCTTTCCCAAATCACATCATGTGAGTAATTGCCTTAACCATGAGAGGAAAACCTTCCAGGAGACTGAGTATTTCCTCTTCTTGGAGATGCACTGCATATTTTTGCAACAAGTCACAGGTTCTTGAACAGGCAGATACACAAAGGTGATTTAGGACAAATTCAGAAATACAATCAGACTTTGTAGTGCATTGGAGCAAAAGCTCTTTGAAAGAATAACCTACAGTATAATTTTGATCAGTGTTCTAGTATTTGTTAAAGAGAACTCTAATTTACGAATAGATCTCCCAGAAATGTGGTCACTTGATGTGAATTACATTGTGTGAATTCATATTTTAGGTCTGCTATTAACATAATTAATATTAGGTCAGCTGTAACTGAGCAGGCCATGGATGGGCAGTAGTGTGCAGTTCTTGGAAAAGTACAGACTCAAACTTCAAAACCAGAGAAAAATCTTTCAAAGCAGAGTATTTCAAAAACTCCATTGTGTATTAGGCACTGAGCAGCAGTAAATCCAAGGATGTGGTGGGAGAATCCACATGCAGAAGTACAAGAACCAAAAAGCACAGCACAAACACAGGTGTGAGCTGGGCTGCTGTGTTCAGAACTGGACTCCACATGACAGAAGTGCTAATGAAACAAACCAAAATGATTACTTACAAAATGGTTGTGGGTTTTTGTGCTTTTTTTTCCACAGGGATATGTTTAATGGACATAGGACATCCACTCTTCATTTTTGCCAGACAGAACAAAGGACTGTTGCTTCAACTGTTCTCTCTGGAATCTGGTTTGGTTGGAGAACATGCAATTGTTTCAATATCTTCCCACAGCACTTTTATCACCTTCTCTTAGACAGGATTACATTAACCAAAAGCTCTACAAAGGTAACAAATGTAGAGTCTGCCTTCATTGTCACAAGCACTTATGAAAAATATTATTGAGAAGAAAATTTCAAGAGTAGTTTAATATACAGAATGAGTGGGGCTTATTTTAAAGAGACAGCCTTTATTTAAAGTACTTTGCTTTGTAGATCTTATAAAGTAAACATTACAATACTTCTTTTTTTTTTTCCCACAAATATATTAAAATTGTTTCAATTTAAAAGGCAATTCCACAGACTGATGGATATTTTTAAAGAAAAAAAATCTAACAGAAATAGGCAGCTCAACTAAAACTAGATTTTAAACATTCTGTTTTGTCATTCCATCTTTTAAAAAAAGAAAAAAGAAAAAACACACTTTTCACCCAGACTTCCTTTACAGCAATAAGGCAACTCCAGGAGATTTGGATGAGCCCCTTGGAGATTACAGATACTGTAACTGGCTGCTCCTCATGCTTTATTATCACCCAAAGGTGCAACTATCCATTAATCACAATCACATCTGTGCATTAAAATATAAAACTTAAATTACAGATTTTAAAAATATTACTAATAGACTTCCCTATCATAAAATGCTTTACATTTACAGTACTTGAACTATTTCAGTTCTGGGTTGATGAGGTTTAAGCAATTTACCACTGCAAGAGTTAGACTCTGGAGCTCACAAACAGCACAACCCAACCAGGGGCAGCGATAGTCGGTAGAGTCATAGTGCAAATCAAAAGAAGGAGTGCAGAACTGCACTAAGTGTTTACATTTCTAAAATATAAATGAACAAGACGAGCTCTTATATTGTACATGCAATAAATTACAGTAAGCATATGGCAATGGGGCTGGGGCATTCTACAAGTGTAGCTGGTGTACCAGAGCTGAAGCCTGTGAAAGATAGGACTCAGTATACAAAACATTTCAAAGCTCTGTTGTCACTTGAACTCTGCTTTCATGCTTTGTACTTCTGCTTCCCCGTCTCGCTGATCACACAGATATGCTGAAACAAAATAAAAGAAAAAGCTCCTGTTAGGAAAGTGACCTAAGAGACCAAGGTTTGACATCAATAACAAGCTTCTGAAAGCAACACGAGTGTGCTGTACACACTTCAGGAGGAAGAATCTTCTGACACTGTTTATGCAGAAAAACTTAGACCTTTTTCTGGTCCAAAAATCTCCACATTGCCTTCTTTTCTCCTCTCCTAATTGTCCTACCCAGTGTCTGCTGGGTCTGATGAGACCCAGATGAAGAGTTAATGATAACAGTAACAAAATGTGAACCCTTCTTAACTTCTTCCCAGGTCTCTCTTTAACTCTGACACGACTGAGCAAATGCACTTATTTGTTGCAGACATCTGGTGAGACAAGAAACTTGACACAAACTTCACATTATTTCAAAGCTGACAGTTGTGCAGCCTCCACTCTGCATGCAGCAAAATAGACTTTTTTTTGTTTTATCAGAGCTCCAAACGCTGCTCTGCTGCTCTCAGGCTTTGTTCTCATCACTGGAATATGAGGCATGATTTAAAGAGCAGGGAGAATGATGTAAGGAGATTTCCCTTCCTTCCTCTTCCCCAGTTTTAAATGGAGAAAAACATACGGGAAAAATTACTTACGTTCAAATCTCTGAAGTATTCATTGTAATCTAGGGCGTATCCCACAACAAATTTGTCTGGCACTTCAAATCCAACAACTGAAAAAGACCATAAGTCTCCGAAGTGTTAGAAAAAGAACTCCCTAGAGTTCACTAGATCTTTTTACAGAGACAATATGGAATTTTATAGATACAGATTGTAACGTATTTTATTTCTTCTATTCCAGTACCCTCAGATTAATATTTCAGCTATTTTACAATTTTAACTTTGTTGATTTATCAACTAAAGGAAATTAAATAGGTGTATTTATTGGTTCCCACACAGCTGCCTGGTGCTAGTCTGCAAGAAATTAATGGAAACTCTTAAATTTCCTGACAGGATATTATTATGGGAATGTAAAATTCCTTGAAAATGTCCTCTGACTTTGCAAATAAGTGCAGAAGTGCCAATCCTTCCTGGCACTTCCTAGATGCCTGATGTGCCAGTGCAGCAGCAGTAGATTTGTGAGTACAACACGAGTGCCCCTCCCAGCACTGGAGCTGCACTCCAGACAGGGCTGCAGGAAGGGTCAGTTGCAGGTTTCAGAAACCAAACAGTGTGGGTTGGCTGCTTTGGGTTTGTTTTTGGCTTTGGTTTGTTCGTGTTTTTTGTATTTGGTTGTGATTTTTATCTCCCAAAAAGTCTGTCTAAAAAGAGGACATCAGCCATTCCAGATTGTCTGAACAGCTGTAGCAGGACACTTTGTCAGGCAGGACTAGTCCACCCTGTCTACACACACTATAAAATGACTAAAAAAATTTAAATTATCAAAAATATCAAATTTCCAAAGGGCTTTTCCCCCTCATGCTAAAATGAAAGCTGTGTCTTTTTTCTCTCCCTGGCTACAATGAGAAAAGCAGGGAGATAAACTGTGCAATTAAAATAAAAGGCTGTGGGCACTTCTAGAAAAACTAAGATGATGTTTAGCACTTACTGGGCCTCACAATACAGGGACAAAATAGAGACCCAGCCATTTCTGCCTCGTTGTCTCCTTCAGAGCTCACATGTCCTGCTCTGACAGGTTGTCTCTGGGGACAGATGGCAGAACAAGTCATCTGCTGCAAGATGCTCCAAAGGCACCATTAGCCCAGCTAAGCCCATAATGAGATCCCAGGAATGAGGGGAGTCCTTGAATGAGGGGAGCACCTCAGTGAAGCCTCGAGGTATGGAAAAGCTTCACTTACAGAGCATTGTACAACCTTGGGAAGGAGGAGGAAGAGGATGTGATTCTGCTGCTCAATTCTCTTCACTTCCACAATGAATGGAACAGGAATTTAGCCTCTGGAACACGGTTAAAAGACACAGCCCCGCCCAAAGCAGGAGGAGCTGTCACTCCCACCACTGTCTGCTGTGGATGCTGTTCCTTCACTAACAATCTTGGGACAGACAGGAGAGGACAAGAAGGGAGTAATTCAGATGCCCAGACATAACCAGTGCCAATTTAGACATTTTAACACTGTAAACTTTTACCAGACCTGCTACCCCATGTGGTCCTCCCACATTCTTGGGGACAGCCAAAAGGCAGGAGGTAGCTAGGCTAAGGCACACAAATCACTCCCAAAAGTGTCAAAAGGTGAATCCAGCAGATTCCACTTACTGAAGCATTTGACTACATGCAAGTTGAGAGAATTTGCACATGACAAAGGTATAACCTAGACCAAAATATCAAAGTTTGATTTTCAATATAATAAAAGGTTGCAAACGTTACAAATCCTGATTAACTGTCTCAAAATATATTCCAAATATTTAAATTATCTAAATAAGAGCAAACTTTATCAAGAATAATTAGTTAAAACCTGTTTGGAACATCCTTGGACTTTGAGCAAAAAGTAAACAATACACAGACATACTTTTAATAATGAAAAGTGGTTGTCAAAAGTCACTTACAGTCCGGCCGGTATCCCACACTTCGAGGAGTTCTTTTCACCAACAAACTGTCAAATAAAATTAGTGTACAACTGAAACAGGGAAAAGCACCATGTACAAATATATGAGACTTTTTTGATGACAGAGAAGCTGAGTTAGGCCTAAGTGTGCATAACTGACAGCATAATTACACATATTTTAAACCATTACTTTACTCGCAGGTACAAAAGATCATAATGAAAAAATCAAAACCTCCTAGAATCATGAATGGTTCACAGCCTAAAGGCTGACTAATAAGTCTGCAAGGAAAAGGCTGGGAGACACTGATCTGGATGGATTTTCACTGTGAAAACTCACTTAGTGGGATTTTATGTATGTTAGAAACTTCAGGTGCAATTTACCTTGTAGGTAAAGAGGCAACAATCTGGGATGTGTCCCTAGAAAAAAAGCCCAACAAAAGCCTAAGTTTGATGAAGGAAAAGTTTAGCTGCTTGAATGTGACCTCAACTGCAGTTGCACAACTTGTCCTTAACTGCTTTTCACTGGAAGTACTAATTACCCCCATAAAGAAAATGTAATTGATTCTGATGATCAGAATTAATGGTCAAAAGGGTAAAAAGCATGGAGATACAGAGCTGGGGGTACTGTGGTAGAGACAAATGCCCTGCTAATTTAGTTTGATTTGCTCATTATTCAGCAGAGCACTTCTACCTCTTATAAGACAATCCCACAGGCCTGATACTTGTTTGTCTGAGAAACAGAGACTTAGGGAGGAAAAGAAAAGGTGGTTGATGGCTGAATATGAACAGGACCAGAATAACTCTGTACATAAGCACAGAGCCCTTCCCTCCTGGATCACCCCTCAAGATGTGGCTTCATTTCCCACAGTCACAGTTTTGATTTTAGTTTCTGAAACTTCTAGTTGGGAGACCTAATTTTTGAGAATTGGTGTAGAATTTGATCAAAGAAACCCAAAAACAGTGCTGGCATTAGTTCACATCTCCCTACTACAACTACTTAATTGTCTGGAGGAAAATAAATAGAAACCTAAAAAATACCCCAAACCAAACTGAAGAAAAAACCTCAAAAACCCCAACCCAATCAACAACTGCAACAACTGCAACAACAACCAAAAAATTAGCAAAGAAGAAAAGATATATAAGAGAGAGAAGTCAAACAACTAAGAACGTAAGACTATCTAGAATGATCATGTTTCCCTAGTCAGGTCTCTCCCTGTGCAGACCCAAATTCCTGCAACAGGTTTAAAATATGGGAAATTGGTATTTGNAATCATTATGCTTTTATTAAAAAATACACAACCACAGCATAGCAGTGCAACAGATGCAATTTAAAAAGAAGTAGGAAGAATGTTGATATTGGTTAATAATACAATATCATCCTCAATATTTCTTGTTGGTTGCAAGTTATTTAATTACTAAATGTTTTGAAACAAATTGATTAAAGGTATAACTAAGTAGAAAAGCCTGGAAGAGCATATGGCTGGGTGACTCTCACAGAATGACCTCTAAAGCTCAGCTGCCCTATGCACACCACACACTCGCTCATGTTACCGTGCAAACTAATTAAATTCCACAATTAAAGAAGGAAAAATAGAAAACCTCCATTGCACAGGTACACCACTGCAGTATAGTGAAGTTGCAGACAGTGCCAGCAGAAACAAACGTCTTTGGAGAGACACTACATACAGGTAAGTGACAACTACTAATTTTTTTTATTCCCCCTTCTAATTAATGAACTAAATTTGTGCTGAAAACACCTCTATTAACTTGAGAGGGTATTTCTTTCAAGACCAAAAGATTTCAACTCTTCTAGATACTTCTAAACTTGGAGTTCAGTGGTAAAAGCCCACAAACCTTACCATAACATGACAGGCAAGGTGTTCCAGGCATGCACAAGCTACATCCTTCTGAAGCACAGGAACTCTTCCAGCAATAAGGCTGGAAAGAACAGTGTTTCCAATATCCTTAACATATATATGCTCACAGCATGCAAAAGTGCTTTAAGAGTTTAAACAAATAGTGACTTCAACAGATCACATCACATATGACTCCTGCAGAAATATTCCCTCTTGTTTCTCTTCCATGGAAATGTGTTCTATGTTTGTTTTTACTTGTCAGTTTGGTTCGTTTTTTTTTTAACCTTCTTAAGGTGAAAACCAGCACAAATAATCATCAAATATTTACCTGGCTACTTTCACCATCTTTGGATTGTACTGTTTAAGTAGAGACAGCAACGTTTTCATTGTTTTACCAGTATCAATTATATCCTGAAAATAAAAACACTCATGTAAAACAGAATATTAAACATGTCAGAGCAGCACTTTCAAGTTTCTACCACTGAAATTGCTCATCCACAGCAGAAGGAAAATATGGCAAACTACAGCCTGTAAAAATGCTCACAACCAAATCCAGGTGGCAGGAAACAGTGCTGGGCTTACACAACCACGCTGGGTAAAGTGATCACACACATTAACAAGAGTGCTTAATTGTTGTGGATAACCACGGCTTTGGAAGCAGTTGCTGAACAAGCAGTTACTGCAATGACCTGCTTGGCTCCTTTTGGATATTTCATGGCTTGTGCTCCTTGCAGCAACGAGATAATGTTTAATTTGAGTAGATAAGAGTAATGTTAGTCTTGCTGTTGAGCTCAGTTACAGAGTATTCAACAGGAAGAAAAGCAGGAAGAGAAAACAGGCAGAACAACTCATTACTGCAGTTAAAAGCAAAGGAGTACAATTTACTTTACAGAGCCAAGAAATACCTGAAGAAATTGCACAGGGAAGTCTGAGTGCAGTTCTGAAGTCTAAAACACACTAAAATAAATTTTGACACAGCATTTTAATCCAATTCACTGCACATAGAAAATAAAAAGAGAATATATGGCTTGAAACTGAAGCATCAGAAACGGCCTCCTCATTTGGACTAAACAATCACCATCTTTAAAAGGGACAGTCCTTGCCCTGGCCTAAAATCAAATCTATTTGAAGTGAAGGAGGGAGACAGCAAAGAAGCAGCAATATCCTGGTTTGAGCTGATCTTCCCGTGACTCCTAATTAAAATAAAAATCAAACAACAAACTCAACAGAGCACCTGTCAGCATTACTATTAACACTCAATGCATTTAATTGTTAAACTCCAGAGAAGTTGAAGATGTACAGGTATATAGATAAAAATCAAAGTTGGTAAATAAACAGCTACTTCCATGCTCTAAGAGAAAAGCAGAACCTATTACTGATTTTCTGCTGTTTGATGAGCTGTTTATTGGAGATGAATTTCCATTTTGTACAGAACTTTTTTGGACATTAAAGGGATGCAGTAAAGCCTAGCACTCAAGACATTAAATTTACAATTGATGTGCATTTTACCATTTGACAGTTAAAATGGTGATCAGTAAGTGTTCATATCTGACTGTGTAAGACGAGTCACTGGACAGATGATTCACTAAACAAATAAGAAACTAACCTAATCTGGGGATTACATTCATCTGAAATGGAGAAGATACATAATTAAACACATCTGTCTATCTGAAGCAAAATATACTTCAAAGGATACCACTGAACACACAATGACTGCTGAATACATACTATTTTGGTAGGAGTTTTGGAACTGCATGTGCTTCCTGTGGAATAATATAACCTTCTCAAATTAGGAAAATAATACATAGAAACACATTTTATGGGAGGAAACATCCTTTCCTTTGGCTGATGCATCAGTTGCCATAGTTGTTTCTTTGCTTACAAACATGCCATTTCCATATTTGGAGCCTTAACACATTATTAGATTGCACATCCGCTTTTCCTGTCTACTGCTGCTGTTTCCCCATCCTGAAATTGTCAATTGCACTCAAGGAAAGTGACATTGGCTGCACATTAGCAGTGGTGTTCATCAAGATAGAGGTATGAAAGCAAGAACTAAGCAACAGCACCTACCAGGCAATCAGACTGAGCTGTACTGAACCTGGTATCACCCAGAGAACCATGACAAGACAGAGGAATGGGAATTCAGCAATTGCAAAATGCCAATTAAGAATTAGCACTCTTTATGTCACTATTCTCTAAACAAACCACACACAAGGACACTGGGCTTAGATCTGTTTTTCATGTATTTTAGGATAATCACAACAGGAATCTCTTTCTACCTCTGCAGTTTAGTTTCCTAACTTGCTGGGATAACCCAGAACAATAACATGCTTAGTATCACTTTTTTTTCAGGCGACTTTTTCAAACAAAAAAAAAAAAGGGAAAAATTTAGACATTTTAGAATTGACAAAATCTCAAAAAACTGAAAGAAAATACAAACCATTTTAGATGAATGTTTTCCTGGCTAAATATAGCAATTGAATGCAATTTGAGAATTCAAAACACAGCTTAGCTCAAGTTCAGAGACCACTTGCAAAATTCAGACCTGAAAACAGAGGCTGGAAACCTTGAAACCAGAAACTGTAGGTTTTCTGGCTTAGGAACAACTTCTATTAGAACTCTTTACCTGTCACACATTAGAACTTCCAAGTGAAACATAATACTTACTTCTACGATCAAAACATTCTGGTAGGAAGAAAAAGAAAAACAAATCCATTAGTATCTAGACAACATACAATTTCTCATTAATCTTCATAACTCATTTTCAGTGCACTTAAATATTTGCACCACCGTTTATGTATGTTTACACATGTAACAGCAACTGCTTTGTAGTTTAACATTTCTGATGCTCTAATAACAATTAGCTGAGATTCTTCTCAACAGCTCATGCTAAGTACAGCCTTTGAATTATTCACACTTTGAAAATTCTAGACATATGTGAAAGAGATCAAAACAGAGTCTATACAATTCCTGTTCTTCTAGAGAAGAGTGTCCTACTGCAGAGACATGTACAATTCTGTCATAGCTACATCCTTTACATTGACACACGTCTTAAAAATCACCCATGTGTGAGGAGAAGGGGAAAGTGATGTGTTCTGACAGAGCAGGAGCAGTGGTGCTTCAACCCCTGACATCTGGCTCAATGATCTCCATGGAATCACTGGAGAGAAGCAGATTCCCAGTTTACATTCTCCTATTTCCTCCTCTTGTCACTGCCTCTCATGAGGACCTGTGTTCCTGACGTGGGCTGCACCTTACACATCTCAACAGTATGAATTCCCACCACTCCTTCAGTGGAACAAACACAGACACACACCCAGCTGTACCCACCTTTCCAGTCAGGGTTGAGAGGTCATCTCCCCCAATGACTTTGATATCTCCAGTTGACTGATCATTCTAAGAAAGAGGAAGGTGAACATTTGCATGACAAGAATTAAACTGATTTTCTTCTTGCAGTAAATGTCAAAACTGTGAAGTACACAACTACTTAAATGTTAAAGCTTTCAAAAGCATGGCAACAACAGCATCTCTACGAACAAAGAAATTACAAGTGATCAACTTCAAAGACAGTATTTCAGATAAAAGACTGTTTGACAAGAGATTTGCATCAACACATAATCTGTGACCATTATACATACATATGTAACTAAAAAGCAGGGACTTAGTATGCATTCTTTACAGATATAGAAACAGGACAAAAAACACTTCTGGTTTCCAAGCTACAGGATGCTGTATAGCTGGTAATTTACATTTTAAACTTTATTGCTTTGGAAAGTCTTACTCTGAATAAGAATAGGCAATCATAACAAGAATAGCCAGCAAACAAGGCACTGATTGCTATTTAGAACAATAAGCTACAAAAATAGCCAGAAAAGCTTATGCTTGGTTTACAGCCAATACTGGTAACAAATCAAATTACTTTTTATACAATTGAACAGCAACACAGGTACACCATCACTACACTGCATTTTGCTTCAGTAAATCTAAACTATGCTAAAAACACTCAACTGACTTTAAACCTTGACAGTGTCTCACAGTTCATATTAGATGTCATATGCAGGTGCTAAGTTCCTGAGCAATGAAAGGGTGAAAAAACAGTTAAAGATTTCTGACATTGCTTGTAACCAGATTTCCACTGGCAAGAACTTTGTTTAATCATTAAGCAATGTTTTAATTATCTTCAGGAGCCTTATTTCCGAGTTCAGTACTGGTAAGACTTTAATGCTTCACGGTTTAACACATAAGAGTTTTACTGTTTAGATCTGTTTTCACTGCCTCCCTGTTGTCACTGCTAGAAAACAATAATGGTTTACAAGACTGTGACTCCTGACTCAAGTGACTCCAAGATCACCTTTTAAAGTGGCATTTTAAGTCCCTTACAGTATCTGCTGTAAGGTTTGGTTAGCAGAGACCTTTCAGAATACTGCTGTGACCAGCCTAACCAGAGTTTACCACATACTCCACTGAAAATCCCCATTTTCACCAGTGACAGTGCAACACATCCACTGACTTTTGGCTGCCCTTCATGACTATACAAGCAACATTTGCTCATTTCCATGCTTAAATGCAGGAGACTGGTGAAAAGCCATTCTTCTTGTAACACAAACAGAATAAACTGTTTGTCAAGAATACTGAGAGCCGGATACGATCACAAACACTATCTTAATATTTCTTAACAGCTTGTCAGATCCTTAAAATTCATCTGTAAGGACTTGGAAAACTGGAGTTACAAGTAAAGTTTAATCACAGCTTGATCATGTCAGTTTTATACAATTATTTTGGGTGCATTACAGTACGAATTTTGCATTGCAACATGCAACACCAAAAAATCCCCATATGCTTGTAAATATTAAATGATCAGTTTGAAACAAGAATAGAACTTCAATTACATCAATTACAGAACCATTACAAAAGTTCATCTGCTTCATTTATGTGACCAGGATATTTTTAACATCTTTTATCCAGTCTGTAAAGGCAGGCAGCATGATCCAGGAATCACATCCAGAGAGAGCAACAAGAGAGCTGAAAGCTCCACTTCCAACTGTCCATTACAGTTTGTGATGATTTTCACACCACTGAACACAGATCCCTTCCTGTAGCAAAGCACAGATCAAAACTACAGAGCAGATTTAGCACTCTGACACTATTACTGATGGAAGACCCAGTCAAGCTGTTACATACGTGTCCATGATAGGATAATCTTATCCAGTCTATCAAATTATGCAATCTAAAGGACCTAAATTTGGATATTAATAACCACCTAAGAGAGTCTACAGAAAAGAACTGCTCATGAATAGTGTAGTGGAGGCATCACATAGCAGCTCCTCACTCATCCAGAACAAGAAAACATTCTTTTATAGAACTAGCTGACAAAATCAAAAACCCTCAAGCCAACACCTCAAGGAAAATGTCCGGCTTGAACAGCTTTCTGTCTACATTTCTCTGCTTTTCTCCTCATCCACTTGTTTCTATAGTAAAAACAGGATTGTAATCTCCATAAAACTTTGCTACTCACTCCCCTATTAATATCAAGGCACTGTAGTTCTGAGGGGGAATAAACAAAAACAGCTGTAGTAAAAAAATTAACTGAAACACAGCTAGGACACCAGTTAAAAGTCAGTCTTGCTTTTTAGCAGACTTTTTTCAGGTGTTTCAAACTATTTCTCCACTATTTTTTTCTGAGTTAGAAAGTAGAGAGCATGAAGGGCGTAGTCTTTTTACTGATTCTTTAAACAAGGTAAGTAAGTTATTGGAAGTGTTCCTAAGTGAAGAAAGCAGAAGATACACAATTTCCACTCCAAGAAAAAACAGGTGGAAGTCACAATTTCCTATTCTTTAACGTACTATTCTGTAATAGAGACATTCAGTTTTCTGCAGCTTTTACAGGCAGAATATATGGGCATGTGGGGGCTTTGGGGTGAAGTGGACTTGAGGCAGGAGCCTCCCCTTTCGGGAGGCACAGCAGAAAAGAGGCTCAGACTGCTCTCCCTCACCAATTTTAACACAGTGCATAAGCACAAAGTGCCTTGTGAGATACAAAGGCTGGCAGGAGCCCTTCTGCCCAGCCCTGAACTCTCATTAAAGCACATAACTGAATTAGTGCCTCATGCTCTGCAAACCTGAGTGTGGTCTCCAGGTAACCCCTGGACAGGCAGCTGTGTGTGTGCCTCGGGCAGCCAGGGCTGCTGGTCCTGCAGGACCGCACCAAAGCCCCACACAGCCCTTGGCTTTGTCAGGAGAGCTTGAAAGGAATCATGGATTTATCAAGTTCTGCAACAGTCCAGACTAAGTCTGTAAATAATTCCATCTCAGGCTTCACAGTTCAATGAAACAAAAGATGAGAGTGATTTTTTCAATTTAGTTTTCTGTATTTTTCTGCTGGAATAGGGAAAGGTCTACAGCTGTGACAAGTAACTCTGACTTCAATGCTGCTGATACAGAACAAACAGCATAACATTGTGAAACAATGTATTCAAACACTCTAAACTGAAACAAAAAAAAGTCATTATTTCCATCTTATAGATGGTCTTGGGGAAAAAATAATAAATTTCTGAAATCCCAAAAACATGAGACTTGGCTGTCAGTAAGCTGGAAATCATACTGTGCTGACAAACACCTGCTTCTTCCCCTGACCTGCACAACAGAACCCTATGCATCCTTCTGTAAAACCTGAAAGTTACCTCGTGTTTCCCTACCAAGTTGAATACTTGTGTTCAGAATCAAAAGAAATTCTTTCCCTAAAAATCTAAACCCAAGGCAACCTATGCCTTGTCTTGAAAATGTAATGCCATATTCAGAGGCATTTATAAATCACAAATCTAGGTTTATGTATCTAGTGTTTCCTCATGATCAAATACAGCTAATTTTGTTCATTGTTTGGTTCATCAAAACAAAAACGAGATAGGGAACCATTTCTGCAGCTTTCAAGTCATCCTGTCTAAGAATGATGTCTGGGCCATATAAAAACTCCCAGAATTAAATTTTTGTAATAACAGTTGCAGGAGAATTTTCTGTATCAGTCTAGAGCCACAGCTTTAGAGATGGGGTAGAGGGCAGAGAGGAAACTGTTGAACAAGTAAAGGACATATAAAGGGTCTCTCTCCTCAGCTAGTGATTTTACTGGGGTGAGGACATATCAAGGTCTAAAAGAAAACACATTATATAAAAGGTAGAGAAAGAGTAAATTGGCTTGTGACTCTTAATTCCCTTAATTATTTGTTCAATATTAGCATATTAGGGCAGTAACAATATGAAATCACCTCTGTTAATAATTTGTAGTCAACTTAGCTAAAAATTGCACAGTACTGCATAGATACTTACACAGTAACTCTTCAACCTAATGAAGTCGACTGTCATGGGGATTGATTTGTCACTGTTTCTGTTCAGGGCTTTGATGTAGTCTAATAAATCAGCAAAAAATTTATAGCCACCCTTGAGTACACAGAGTGCCACAATGTGGTGTCCTCCCATGCCCTTCATAATTTCTCGTGCCAGTCTCTCCGTCCTAAACAGAACCAAGGAAGAGTGAGCTGTCATAACATTTCACTTGTCCATCACAGCAGCAGCGTTTGATACTCCTAGCAGCAGCAAACACACACAGCAAACCTGGAAACACATTTTGCTTGCAAATATTTGCCCATCACTTCGGTCACTTTTACACCTTGCTGCTCCACAAAGTTTTGCTTTTCAAGGTTAATCCAACAGTAGCACTGCCAAATGCGCTTGTTTTCCTACGTCACAGGCAGCCAAAGCAAACCTGAACACCCTGAAACTGTTTCACTGTCAGATAAGAGACAGGAAGGTGTGTTTTCTCCTTGGAAAGACAGGTTCATCTTCCATAAAAAGAGCAATGTAAGCTAACACAACCCCAAAGGCAGCGGCCTTCACCAGCTGATGAGCAAGAAAACTCTCAAATTGTAAACTGAAGAGTTGATGTTAATTTGCCAAATCAGAATGCCAGAAATTTGTCCTGAAAGCAGAATACAATACCAGCAAGGCAGAGCAAGAGAACACTGCAATGTTTTTCTGCAATAATTGTTTCTAAATTTATTTTGCCATTTATTTTAGAAAGCATGGTCTGCATTTATTGTGTGCCAGCTGACAGCAGGTTTCTCAGAGAAAGCCAACCATTATAAACTTTACATCAATTCCTTAATGATGTGTACTTTGTCCAATTTTTTCCTCTATATGGACTTATAGTGTAAAGTTTTAATATTTAAAAATAATTTTTTTTAATAGGGATGCTCATTGTATCTAGTCAAACAGAACCATGTAAAATATAAATGCACTCCTAGTCACAAGATCCCCTGGAAGATCCATCCAGCACCATTCATAAAAGGCTTAAATTCACTGAATTTGTTGTTGATTCTCACAAAGCAAATTAGCAACTTTCAACCACAAAGTAAAACGAAAATATCTTGTAGGCTTGTGAACACATTTCTGATCACACAAGACAAAACTTGCATAGCACATCATAGATTTCAGAAGCCACAGAAGTGACAGATTGATATTTGCAGAGGATATTGTCTTTCTCAGAAGGCAGGAGAAAGTTGGACGTTATTTTTCCACCACATCAACATGAGAGAGTCTAAAATGATGTGATTAATAGTTTACCTTCATTAGTATCTTATGGAAATTCAAGAGCCTATATTTTCAGACTGAACTGACACAACAAAACGTCTTCTAGTTAGATTTTAAGAAGGTAAAACATGAAAGAAACACTGGAAAGAAAGTCCTAAGTTGCTACATACTACAAAATTTTGCTTGAGAATTATGACTAATTTTCAAAGAATAGCATGACTGTAAATGTACAAACTCTCCAAGCAAAAAAAAAAAAAAAAAAAAAAGAGATTAATTGTCCATTTGAGTCTCTAATTAAATGTAATCTATTTCGACAGTCTCCAAGCAGCAAAATTATCACTGGCAGCTGTTTATTCCAGTTTCATGCAATCAGTGTACTGTCTGAAGTCAAACAAACCTGTCCATGATGAGTCCATGAGGAATATAGACCTTTTCCAAATCATCTGCATAGTGTTTAGGTATGCAGAACAAATCCAGGTCGTAACCTTGTTCATCATCGCCAATCTGAAAAGGAAACAAGGTGAGATTTTTACGAAGCCTTAGAGCAAGTCTGTGCTGAGAAACTTCAAGTCCTTTGCTTTATTCAGTAAAAACTATCAAACCCATGAGTAAAACCTATCAAACCCACAACGCTCATCAGAACCACCTTACTTTCCCCCTCTCTAAAAGCATCAGTCACACTGAACACAGAGTAAAGTGTAATCTAAGAGTTCACAAGAGTTACTTGAAATACCGTGAGCTGTTATGCAATGCAATGTGTAAAAGTCCTACAACGTTCTCCTCCAGTGGAGAGCAGGAAATTGAAGTTATTACACCTCAGTGAAACTCTATATTCCATTACAAAAATAATCAAGCTTTTTAACCCATTTGATTTTCCTAGTGTAATGCAAAACCTGCATCTGCAATTAAGCAAGCAGAGGTTCTGTCATGGACACCTTCCAAATCTCCACAACACTCGATCACAACAAAACACACAAGCCAGTCTGCAGGACAAGAAGAGAGCTACGTGAGCATGACAAGTCATGCTGGTGTGAAGCAACTCTGCTCTGACCACCGTTTGCAAAATGGAGAGGTTCAAGATTATTCAGAATCTGAAATTAAAGCTTTCAGCAACCTGTTCCACATGGGCAAACTCCCTGTATGAAACAGCCTGCAACACTGGCAAGTGCATATTAATTAGGACAAGGGATTAGCAAACATACATAACGATACTGAACACTGCTGAGCTTCAGGGCACACTGTTACATCAAACAGAGCCTTCCTTGAACCCTCACCCTGCTGCAGCTTGAAAATGATGTCGTTTTTTAATTACTTCCCTCTCTGGTTATGTAGCTGAACACTACCATGTGAAAAAGAATTTCAGAGGGAAAACAGAAGGTTAGTGCTGACAGTTCACCAGGGCAGGCATTTTAATATCCAGTTTGGTTACTAGTACCCTTGCAGGACTCGAATCTTATTCCAGTGCCTGTGGAAACACACAGCCAGTGGTTCGACAACTGTTTACACGGGGTTTTTGTTGATTAATCTTTAATGAGTATTTAATCTGGGGAATTTCATTATTATTTCACCCTCCCATCCAAAACTGACCCTGTGTGAGCTACACACACACAGCTCGAGCTCATGGTCCCTGCAGTCCACAAGGATTTATTTGAAGAAATAAGGCAGAGAAAAACTCGTGGGGTTTTTCTCTGGCCAGAACCATCGTTATATCCAGCGTGTCTACTAAACCTTCCGTTCTGCATCTGGCAGGGAATGGGCCCTTCCTACAGGTTTTATCAGGTTTTCTATGGACTGCAGGGATTTACTGTCGCAACCTCGCGGCCGTCACAGCTCTCGGCCATCAGACACCGCACGCACTTCATCAGCACTGGCACTTGCTTTAAAACGATAAATAAAAATGAGCATTAAGAGTCTTAGCAGATGCGGCAATTACACAAAAATATCAAGGATGCTGCTCCTGCAGAACCAGACCCAGCTCACACACGTGGGTTCTCCTGACCAGCCTCCCGCACGCCGCGAACAGCAACAGGAATAGGAAGTTGTGCCGCGCTGGGGGAAGTTCTTCCACCTTCGCTCCGGAGGCGCCAACGCCGGCTTTGCCCGCCGCCCTCGGGCTCGGGATCCCCCGGATCCCACCCCGAGGGACCCGCGGCTGCTCCGGGAAGGGGCGCGCCCGGCCGGGGGCAGGGAGGGCAGGGACGGACACCCCGGGCCCGGCGCCGGGAGGCCGGGGCTGCCCTCAAGGTGACTCCGAGGGGCGGCGGCTCCCGGCGCCGAGGGACGCGACACGACACGACACTCCACACGATACGCCACGCCACGCCATGCCACCCCCCTCGCGTTCCCTCACAGATCACCGTATTCCGGGGGGCAGGCGGGGGACAGCGGCCCCGGCGCCCAGCATCCCCCGTCCCGCGGGCGGCAGCCCCCGCACTCACCACGATGCAGGGGCTGGGGGTCGCCATGGAGCGCGGCCCGGCCGGCGGCGGCTGCGGGCGGCTCGGAGCGGCGGGAGCGGGCGCTGGGAGCGACAGGAGCGGCGGCGGCAGCGGGCTGTGGNATTGGAACAGGCAGCTTGGGGAGGTGGTGGAGTCACGGTCCCTGGAGGTGTTTAAGGAAAGACTGAACGTGGCACTCGGTGCCCTTGTCTGGCTGACAAAGTGGTGTTGGGCCATCGGTTGGACTTGATGATCTCGGAGGTTTTTTTCCCAACCTAACTGATTCTGTGACTCCTGATGTCCAGGGGGAACAGGGTGGGTAACTGCTGTCATTCCAGAACCAGGCACAGGGATGCACATCCATCAGGTGCTCACGTCCATGGAGGGGCTCCACAGACAGAGGTAAAATAATAAAAAAGCATGGATTGTTCCAGTGGTCTCAAATGAGAGAAAGGAAAAAGAGTGTCAACTTTTCCTGTAGGAAAAATTGTCCTTAGTGGACAATAAGGACAATTAAGGACAATACAACAGTGCAAATGGAAATTCATTATTTCTTATATTATGTAGCAGCTAAAGACTTTCCCCCTCTTTCTCTAAGGGGTGGAAACCAGGTTTTATTTTATGGTGCATAAAATCTTGGTGTCAAGAAAAGGATAATGATTCTTAAAAATAACTTTACTCATAAAGAACTGTAGCAATTGCCCTCTGATACACATCTAGCATTATTAATGTTGGCTCAGAAAAGACAATGAAATCAAATAAGGTGTTCCTTTGTATGAAACAACCAATTTAAGCAAATTTTAACTAAGCAAATGGGCACGATCCCTCTTGAGTGCTGTATTGTTAGTCTGGGCGGGTTAACTGGAGTGGGTGGAAGTTGCCTGGAGCAGCAGAATGAAACATGCCCTGCAGCTAAGGGATATCAGGAACGTGTCATAGCTGGACTGTTTCCAGAAGGCCAGGAAGAACAGCTGCCCTGTCAACTTCAGGGAGAGCCTGACATTAGTGGGCAGTGTCTATGGAGAGACTCTGCAACCTCAGAAGAACTGCAGGACCTGATTGTATTTTAGTTGCTGAAGACGTTTCTCATTAATGACTAATATCAATGTCTGCCATTAAAGTAGCATCCAGCAGCACCTTTCTGATGGCAACCAGGAGTTGATGGCTTGACTTCCATGTAGTTTCTCCCCAGCAAACAAAACCACTAGTCCTGTTTTGCCCTTCTGGATGAGCAATTTCTTTGTTCCTCCTGCCAAACAGTGCATTCCTGGATCCAAAGCACTTCTGGTCCCGCTGGCACCCCATTGTGGAGGGAAAAACAGATTTACAAAAGCAAAAGTATTTGCTGATATTACAGGAAGTTGGTTAGCTGGGATCAGCAGCAGATTTAGAAGATGACCAGTTTTGCTCTTGCTGGTTACGAGGCCACTGAGGCTTGCAGGGCAGGGTGACGGAGGAGGTTCAGAGGTACCTGGGAGCTGCACATCTTCTATCTAGATGATACACAAGGTGGGAAAGCCAAAGTTTTGATTTTTCTGGTATGCACAGCTTTTTACAAGGCAAAATAATGTAATAAATGTGCAGAGTGTTTTGTCTCTGAGTAGACTCTTAATTTCATAATTATTTTGTTCTCTGTTGCCAGCCAGGCATATCTCAGTGCTCAGGCCCAGTGAACCATGGCCTGTGTGAGCACCAGTTGTAAATAATTTTATTAATAGACTTTTGAAAACCTTTTTTGCTAACCACATGTCCCCACTGCTGGGGTACCTGGAGGTAGCAACTGAGTATTCATCTTTTGGAAGCACCTGAAATGGTGTGCACTGGGTCAGATCTTCAGGTCAGTGCCCATTCACCAATCCCCCACTCTTCTTCCCACTTTTCCCTCCCAGCTTTGACATTGCTGCTGGGTGACTCACAGGGAATCAGCAGAATTTATCTGCTGGTTTTGTTTCACAAAACAAGTCTCCTAAAAAAAGCAAAGAGTACAACCAATTTTCAGCAGATTAACTAGACCAGGAGGACTCCCTTGTGACCAGAAATTTGTCTGTGCAGACAGAATGGGGGAAAATGAAGAATTCCAGGGATATTAACCCAGTCCTGAGAGGAGCACCATCATTTTTAATCAAGAGGAAACCCAAAAAGAAATATCTGATTAAATTATATAGAGAGCATTCACTAGAATGTGAATTTAGTGCACAAGCATCCCATCTTCTTCATGGTTGCAAAGAAATCTTTCCACTCTGACTAGCACTTTAAATAGCATATAATTATTTTTCTAGCCAAATGTTTCGAATGGGAGAAGAAGCCAGATGTACCAAAACACCATTTAAAAAGAGACACATCTTTCCTAAGAAATATGGAATAGATGCCGTTTGTTGCAAAATACCTTTTAAAATCATGTTCTTGTTCTCTCTCTTGTTGATTCCTGCAAAAATTTGTCATCACAGTGATTCTCAGTGGTCACGGTCTCCATGGTTTTTTGAAAGTGGTGCCTATCTACTTATTGGTTTCAAGACTGGTATATCCTGGATGGTGAGAGTTTATCAAATTTTCTGTCCCTGCCCAGATAATAAGTGACAATTTTCTTACCAAAACTAAGATAAGCAAAACATCTGAATTTATGTACTTCCCTGGAACTGTAGATAACTACCCTTTTTCACTAAAAAGGTTTTCGCAGTCCAGGATGGAGGTTAGGGGAATTACAGACATTTGGTCTTTATTCAGTAGTGCAAGGACTGGTCGGTGGCACAAAAATTACACAAGCAGTACAAAGCTCTCAGCAGCGGCTGATCAAAAACGACAAACGCAGCCTGGATCGCTGCCGACCACGGCGCTCTTTGGGCTGGTATTTATGGCGTTTATCAGCTTTCATTTGCAAACATCCGTTAAGAATCGTCCCAGCAGCCCTGGCCCAGCAGGACCAGACAGGCGGCGGCTCTGTCACAACAGAGCGGAGAGGCCGGCGCTTGGCACCGCGCTCAGCCGCCCAGCGCAGCCCTGCCCGGCGGCAGGGACCCGGGCCAGCCTGCTGCCAGCCTGCTGCCGGGGCCCAGCTCGCCTGGGGGCCCGCAGAAACTCAACAAGGATTATTGGAAACGGCACCGAACGAGCAAAGCAGATCCGGTCACTGAAGCAGGGCATGGGCTCAGCGCTGCCAGAGCTGGAGCACAACCCTGTGCTGTGGGGCCTTGTGCCCATAGAGGCACCTGAGACTTTGGTAGCCCAAGCCCCACGGCTGTGACTGAGCACACGTGTGGTGAACCTTCCCCCAGCAGCTCTGGGGTCTGGCTTGCTTCTCTCCCTGCTCTCCAGAGACCTTGTTCCCTGGTATAGAGAGCTGTGAGAAGTGGCTTGGACGGAGAGGAAGGCACACTTGAAATACAGAGACCTGCCTTGTCTGAACCTGTCCTAACACAAGGGTTGAAGCCTGNCTGAAATACAGAGACCTGCCCGAAGGGCACTGTGTTTGTTTGAACCTGTCCTAACACAAGGGTTGAAGCCTGAGCAATGAAACTACCAGGAAGGTATTTTTCTTTTCTCTTGTTGGAAATGGCTGTTTTCCGAGCTCAGCTTGACTCACTGGATGGTGTGTTCTGATGGAGTTGCTGACTGAGTAAGAAAATAAGAAAGTTTTTAAATACAACCACAGCTCAGCACCAGCTGCAGGGCCACTTTGAGAGCTGCAGCACCAACCCTTTGCTGTATGAGCACCATCCCTGCTGCCACACGAGGGGGACACCAGTGTTTATCAGCCACTGTCACGTGGTGCTGCAAGCCCGTGGACACAGTAAAGCCCAGGCTGACCTCCTTCCACTCCTCCCACACCTCCATTGACTGCAGCACAGCCCTTCCCACCCTCAAGGAGTCACCTGAGGTCCCCAGCAATTCCTTTCAGCAGCAAAGCAGAACAAAGAGCAGGACCATGGAAGTTACAACAATCAGATTCCTTTCTTTGCTCTACAGCAAGGAATAGTGAGATGTACATTTTCTCCAAGGGAACCTTTTCTGCTCACCTCATTCAACATCAAAAAGATACATGGGTGACCCGAAAGATTCTATGTGGGACATTTCTGTGTAAACGCTACCAAAATTAAGGTGACTGATGGCAGCCATGTTACCCTGCTGGTTTTCTCAAAATTAAATGGTCCCTGGGAACACAGGAGAGGACAGATGTCCACATTGCAACATGCATGTGCAGCAAACTCCCAGGGCTACACAGGAGTAAAAGGACTTCTGGGAGATGGACTGTGCATGGGAAGTGCTCTTGCTCTTAGTCCAGCAGCTTATTTTAGCCAACAACTTAGTTAACACAGCCTCAGTTTTTGCAGTCACTCCTTAGATGGTGGCATGAAGCAAGAAACCAAGGGAACCCTGCAGCAGGACTTCAGCCTGGGATATCTGCACTGGAAGCTCATTCCACTGAAGCCTGAGGGAAGGCTGGACTCCTCCAAATGCAGGAGCTTGGTGCTGGCAGGTCCTCCCACTAGGGAAGGGTAATTGAGGAAGAGCTGTGGGGTTCTCCCCCTTGCTCAGTTGTTTTCAGAGGAGTGAACAGGTTGATCTGCTTCCACCAGGCACCTGAGTGCAGGAGCTGCCTGCAAACTGCAGGAGCATTTCTAAAAAGCTGTAAAACACTTGCTGTATCGTGTGTCTCAGAAGAGGCGTCTGTACAGCCACACACAGCTGAGCCAGGTGCAAGGACTGCTTAAAAAACCCCAAACCTGGAGCCTGTTGACACCAGCAGTGGCAAAGGGGCCAAAAGGCATGAGGACAGAAACTCGAGGGCAGGCAGGAGGCAGTGGCAAGGCTGTTTGAGTAGCAGGGGAGAAGGAAGAGGAAGAGCAGCACAGAGCACAGCCTGATCAGGTAACTTGCTGACGAGACACAAGGGCTGCACACGCCAGGGCTGGCGGGTCCAGCTGGCTCTGCCTCAATGCTCACTAAGCATCAGGTGTCAGGGCTCACATGCCAAGGCCCCTGCCTCCCATGCAGATCCTGGCAGCTGTTCAAGTATCTCAGAAATCTTCTCTGGGCAGATTACAAGGGAAGATGAGACACAAACACCAGGCCAGGAGGGAGCTGCACTTCAGGACTCCCCTCGCCTTTGCAAGTCTTGAGTTGTGTGGTACGAGCTGGCAAGATTGTAATTCAGATCCTCAAATATGAAGTGCTGTTCTAGGAGCAAAACCTGATCTGAATGGATTTGTGTTAAGGGTGCAAGACTGGATGAGGTGCCTGGTAAGGACAGAGTCCAATAGTTCAGATGAAGAAAGCTTTTAGAACTCAGTTTATATTTAAGAGGGAAAATAAATGAATTTTGAGAGTCCCAAGTTAAACAATCAGGCAGCAGGCACTAGAATTCTTTCTGTTACCCATCCAGAACCTGCTTGAACCAGTAGAAAACACCTTCAGAAATCTATCCTCAAAAAGTCCCATGAAACAGGGGTGGGAAGGGGGAGAACTGCTCTCAAAGGACTGCCAGACTCCATAGCACTGAGAGAAAACAACCTTTTTTCTGGGGCAGAGAAAACAGGATCTCACCTGAACCCTCCCTCCAGACAGCTAGAAAGCTGAAGGTCCCAGAAAAAGAAATAGGCTTGATGCTTTTTAAAGCTGTCTGGCTGCAGATGCTGACCTGACTTAGTGAACATGTTTGCAGAACAGAGCACGTGTACCTGTGGCTGCAGAAATGTAAGATATCATAAAGTGCCCAACAGAGATGACAATAGGAGAATTTTGCTCCACACAACACTTTTTTTGCCTAACCTCTGTTCTTATCTCTTAACTGAAATCCATTCCTCAAATTGTAAATCTGTGATATCTGATGGGCTAATACAAGTTTTACACAGTGATAGCATCAAGAGTTTTTAAATTTACTAAGGCTTATCAAAGCCTCAGGTTGCTTGGTTTCTTCAGAGCCTGGAAAAGTTTTCCAAAACTCAGTTCCCTGCTGGTGTAAATATTGTTTGGCAGCATCAGAAAGGCTTTCCAAGGGGAAGTGAGACAGACTGGAGCTCCTGTCTCTTTGAACCCCAGCCAAATGCATCTTAAATTACAAACTTGGACTGGTGTGGTCCTGCTCTTGATGAGAGTTTAAAGAGAATGTAAAACACAATGGCACTGATCTTCTGTTTAATTGCCACACAAACCAGATAATTGGATACAGAGGATTAAAATAAAAACTGAGTATTTGATAACACAAAGTTGAGCAGGAAAAAAACAGCTATGCAAAACTACTGTGTTATCAGTGATTCTTAATCATTTTCATGGCTGAAAATGACCCAGAGATTTAATTAGTCTTGGAAAATGTTCTTCCTATAAAATCATGATAAAGGAAAATGTGAATCTTGTTATGTCTAAACAATCAGCAACTATTGAAATGAAGGAAGACTGATACTGAAACTGAAACATCAGTCTTCATAGCCAAAATGTACAGAAGAATGTGACGTGGTTTATTTTAGGGCAAAATGTTGGCACTAATAACCAGTAAAAACACTGGAAAATATGGCAAACTCAAATAGCTCATAGACTTCAATGCCTGAATGAATCACCGCTGTTATTCAATCCAGTTGCCCAGAGTCTTTTGTTTATTCTTTTTAGAGTAGTCTTATTTAAGGAACGAACTTTCCAATTTCATATCACCACAGTGGGATTTAAGGACGTTTATTTAACAGCAATTTTGAGAATTTTAAAACCTTCTGCAGCCCAGCTATTGCACTTCTCACTCTGCAGGAAAGCACTTTTTGGACACATCACCTGAGCATTTCAGTTTTAGATCAGAGGCCTCCTCCCTGCTTTGAACTTTGCAGACTCCAGGGATTGACAGCGCCAGTCTCAACCATGATTCAGGTTAAAAAAACTCCTGACCTTAGATCCTGAATAAGTTACCTACACAGTGGAAGAAGCTGAAATTGAGACAACACAGCAGGGAATAGTAAGATTAAAAGCATTGCTAACTGTGCTTAACTTCTATGACTTTCTGTTTTGGAGAGGTATTAGGGCTTAAAACTCTCAGGCAGCTGCATGGCTGCCTGCCAGAAGGAAGTTCACAGCAAAGCTGTTTGCACAGCATCAACCTATTTTTAGTGTATGGTTTGGGAGGGAGTTTCTTCCTCCCCCTGTCCCAAGCCTCTGAAATGCTCTTCACTGGCAGGCAGAGCTTGATGGGAGTCTTTGCACAGGAATATGGAATTTCTTTTGGCCAGCAGAGTAAAATTTGGTCTTGCATGTGTGCCAAGCAACCTGTACGTCTACCCAGGGTATGAAAAACTGGGCAGCACCAGCCCTGGTTGCTTTCTTCTCAGCTGGAATGTTGTTTTAGGAAAAATAAAAGCAGAGAACCCAGTTTAAACAAAGTGAGATACCATCTCTGGCAAAAATACAGATAAAGGTTTAAGATTCCTGCCACAGTAATTGGGTAAGAGAGCAGCCACTCCAAACTCTGTATCATCCCAGTGCACATACACACACAATTAAGAAGTGGTTTGTATGCACTAATCCTACATCCACATGAACTACTGCTGTCACTTTGCTTATTCTTGCTCAACAAAAATGTACATTTAAGGTATGGGATGAATTCACTGTGAAAGCTGAAGTACTCCTAAAAATGTGAAATAGAAGCACGGAGAGTGCCTTGCACTGGGCGGTGTTGGGAATTTGTACTAACTGCAGCCGTGAGCCACACCGCCAGTGTGCCCACAGATGTTATTACCACGAGTGCTTTTTTAAAAGAAGGGATGAAAAAGGAAACACATGGCTGTGAGCCCAGGGCTGTGCTCCAGAGCTTTGCCAGTGCAGAGTTTGCTTCAGAGCAGCTCTGACCCCTCACAGGCCTGGGTGCAAGTCACAGGGCAGTGCATGAGCTCTCCACTGCCCTTATCCCCTGCCCCTCCAACCCTCATCTGTGCCAGCCCTGTACCATGCCTGCAGACTCCTCCTTTAAAATCTAAATTCCAGAGATTCCACAGCCCACCCAGGAAAGGTATTCCAGAGTTTTGCTGTTCCTGCTGTCAAGACCAACCACCCATTTGGATGTCTCAGCTCAGTATCTCCTGCTCTAATAGAATCTCTTTTCCTTGTCCTACCCACAGCAGTGGGAAAAAGTGTTTATTTCCCTCTTTGCACCTACCTCTAACTGATTTGAAAACATCTCTCCCATCACCTTGAAACCAGCCCAGTCATCCATCCTGCCACCCCTCTCATTGCTTTTCTCCAGTCATCTCCAGCTGATCCCCATTTTCCAGGAAGTGCAGTGCCCACAGCTTGGTACCATGTTCTGAGGAAGGCTTTCTGCTACCACATGAGGAAGAGGACCCACGCCATGTATCTTACAGATTACATTCCTGTCCATACTTTCCATAACATTGGGGTTTTTTTTCAGGAACAGGATGCTGTTGAATCATGTTCAGCTGGTGACTGGCTATAACCCCAGGAGAACTCTTCTGCACAACTGCTGCCGTAGCAGCCTGTCCTGTCCCATCCTGTATTTGTTCAGCTGATGGTGGCTTCTGCTGAAGTCTACAAACACAGATTTGTCAAACCCATTGCTGGACTTACTGCATCACCTGCTAACTCTTCTGAATTTGTCAAGTTCACTTTCAGTTGTATTTGTCTTCTGCTCAGTCAGTAGTTAGCTCAAGTCTGGTGCTTGCTACAATTTCATCGGCATATGCCATCCAAGTTGTTAATGAAAATACCAAGTAATCTCAAATCAGAGAACTGCAGAGAATCCCCCTCAATACATCCCTGCAGTGTGATTTTTTAATAATTACTCTGATAAGGTTTTCCAAACAGTTTTTATCACCTCACTTTTAAATTGGTGTCAGACTACATTTCCCTGCTATCTTACATGAATTCATTAGAGTCACTTAAAGTAAAGCTGTACTCACTGCTTCTCCTCTGCTCAACAAGCTTGTTAACTTGGTGCAGATTAACAAAATTCGATATTTCTTTTAGATACTCACTGGTAAGTTTCCCTTTTCCATTAATCTTCCAGTTTAAACTACTGACCCTGAGTTCTGAGCAGGCAGAAGGAAGCAGAGACAAGCTGAGCCTACAGAGTTTAGAGCAACCCCTTTGTCTCTAATGCTGGGAAGTGATTTACCATATGGGGTGTCTGACTTAGGCACAAGGACACTACGGTTGTTGTGCTTGTGCTGCAATCCCTTACACAGGGCAGAGTAAGCAGAGCTTGTCTAAGTGAGGACCTGACAGCCCTCAAAGCATCCACTGCTCTGCTCTGATATCACACAACACAAGGACAAGGAAAGTCTTTTCCTCCTGTGCCTATGGCCCCCCTCTCCACTGCTAGAAGTGTCCAGCCATACAGTGAGAAATCACATCCATGAAACAGAGATTATTCCACAATGTCCTACACTTGCCTCAAAGATCTCAGGTGACTGGATTAAACCACAAAAAAAATCCAGCAAATAAAATAAATATGCATCAAGTAATAACTTCCATGGCATCAGAAGCCATGTGATGAAAATACTTCCAATATCAACTTTGGTAATAAAAGTCTTTAATAGCCTTTTCAAGAAACCTTTGCAAAGATGGCTGTGGATCACAGCATCAATAATTATACTCTGGGGTTGTCCCTTGCAGGGCCAGGAGCTGGACTTGATGATCCTTGTGGGTCCTGTCCAACCCAGGATATTCTGTGATTTTGTGACTTCATCAACAAGACCTATCATTTGGCAACTCTTAAATGATAACGATAAAAAATTAGAATATATGAATCAGGTGATGCACAATCCAACTCTCACCACTTGCTGACAGATGCTTTGCCAGTTTCTGAGCAGCAGCCCCAGCCAGCTTTCCCCCCTGTTTATGACACCATATGGTAGGGAATATCCCTCTGGGTCAGCTCTCCTGGCTCTGTGCCTTCCCAACTTCTTGTGTCCTTTAGCCACGAGAAGCTGAAAAGTCCTTGACTTGGTGTAAACACTACTTAGCAACTACTAAACCATCAGTGTGTTATCAAGTGAATTCTTACACCAAATCCAAAACACAGCTGTGCCAGCTACTAGAAGAAAATGAACCCTATCCCAGCTGAAACCAAGATATACTCTGTATTCCCTTGATCTCTTAGTCTAAATTAATTCACTCTAGGAAAAAAAAAAAAGTTCTTGAAAGGTGAGAAAGGGAACCTCCAGCAAGTCAGTCACTTTGCATTAAGCAGTGGTAAATCCAAAGCAGCTTACCCAGTGCAGAGTTAGGAACAGAGACACGCAGAGTTACCACCAAGTGCCACACTGTAAGCATGATGCCTTCTCACCTCTCTCCTGGTAATGTCTTCCTGGGCCTGTAACCTCAATAGGAAATACTGCATTTATGCATTAAAATGACAGTTTCAAAAATTATACTTTTGGAAAAAGGACAGATATGCAAGCATGAAATTCATAACTCATTTATTGAATATATATATGCAAGGATACCAATAAAAAGAAACTAATACTGCAAACTACAACTTTGGAAGTAAAGCCAATATAACAGGAACAAAATATACATAACATTGTAGATAGGAATGCATTTACCCTCTTCCATACATTCCTTGTCTTTACACCTAATGTAAATATATGCTAGAGCAAAAGCTGCAAACGTTGGCCTAACCTGAGTGCTTTGACAAGCAACAGCTCTCCAGGATTCGTTAAGGGCTGAGATGTCACTGCAGACTAATGGCTGTGCATACATATGCATGTATAGGAACTGCTTCACCAAGTATATAAATCAAGGGCTGTGTTCTGTTTTTTCACCTCCATCACTAATATAGTGGAATCTGACTCTGGTGACATGGAAGAAGCGTTACTAATTGCTATCATGCACTTTCAGTTCTCTTCAGATTAATTTAATCTAATGAGGATTAATTTTCTTGTCAATCTGATTCAATGTATTAATATTTTTGGAATGCACTGATTATCACCTGTCAGATAAGTCTGATATTTCAAATAGATTATCACCTCTTCATTTTTCACTCTGTTTTAGCATGAAGTTCTTTTTCCTACAGGCAGGAGTAAGAGGCAAACTCTTCCGTTACACTACACTTCAGGGCCAGATTTGGCAGACTCAAACCATTGTAGATCAGCTCAACTCTTTGTACCTGAAGCTGAGACTTTGTGGAGTGTAGGTGTGACTCCTACTAGAGCCTTAGCACAGAACCTCCTGTGGAGCAACCCCTGCTGAAGGAGCAGATGCTCTGCTCATCTCATGCTCGGGAGCTGCACTGACACTGAACCAGCCCTTTCCCCCTGCGCTGGACAGCACAGCCCACTGCTACAGGGTTTGACCCTGGACTCTGGCATTGCACCAGCTGTATCCTCAAGATACCTGAACAGGATCCTTGTGATGCCTGTCCTTCCTTGGCACAGTCCTTCTGGGAATAGCAGAACCACAGATCTGTGAGACCACAGTGAGTTGGGGAGATCTCTTAATGGAGAGGTGCAAGGAGCTGGGGAGAAACCTCCCTTCTCAGAGAGTTCCAGGCATCTTAAACAACACACAATCCTCTTGTGAGCAAAAGAATGCCCAAACGCAAAAAGTAACAATAATAAAATAAAATTTAAAAAAAAATAAAGTGAAACCAGTTTTTTAAGACAAGTTTTGTTGAATTCATGATGTTGAATTCTCTGTGAGATGAAAGCAGAAGGTGCCTAGTAAAAAAAAAAATCTCAGTAACAAATTGACTGTATTAATTTAACTAGCTAATTTAAACATACCTAGTTCACCTACAGAGCACTTTCATTACTTCTAACATTTCTGGGAAGGCAGTAGATGCTCCAGAATAATCTTCAATATATGCTTGCAAAGATTACATTGCTTTACCAAAAAAAAAAAACCAAAAAAAACCCTACAAACCAAAACAAACCCCCAAAAATTCAGAGAGACTGTCTGAAATTCCAAGCTAAAATACACATAAAAAGACAGTAATGGCAGTATTTTGTTTTTTAAAAAAAGGATGTAAATGTTGTATACTATGATACATTGTCATGCTTTTTTAAACTACAATTAAGGATGTAAGAGATGTACAGTAAATACACTGCTGAGGTACATTTCTTCTAAATATTAACACCACGACAGAATTACTCCCCAGCAGGTGATGCTACTTGGGAACATATAAATACAATTTTTACATTGTAAGGCACTTTTACCCAGCATACATGAGTTGAAGTCAGTTATGACAAATTTGAGGCTTGTAAGAAAAGGTTTTTGCTTTTGACTTTGCTTCCATGAATTCTGAAATTGATGACAGTTTCACCAGGCCATTTCAGCACACAGGGGTAACAGGGAAACCAGCCACTCGCTTTTCTGCTACCCAAAGGTAAAGTGCTGTTCTGGTTCTTCGAGGCAAGGAATGGGTTAATTTATCCATAACAGGTGAGTTATTGGACTGAATATTTTACTAAGCCACTGACACAATGAATTAGAGCTCAGTCTCAAGTACAATCAGTATGCTGGCAGATCTACCCCATGCAAACTTAGTTAAATACAGTAGCTGCAAACAAAGTGCCTTTTTTCCATGGAAGGGCCATGTCTGAGGCACAAACTGAAGTAATTTAAATATTGAAGGATGTTATTTTGCATTCTAAAACTGTTCTGAGTGGCTGAAAAATGTTCATGTTCTAGGAGAAACAAAACACCTTGATAGACAATTTCAATAATCGATCTGTCATTGCAATTCAAGTCACGCTTTTAATTTTGAAAGTTACAAATACAAAATAAAAATGAGCAATGGCATCATGTTTAGAGCAGTAACTGAATATTTTCTGTACACAGCAATATTTCTTTCCAAATGGGATTATTCTCCAGGAAAGCAAACAGAATTGATTGAATTCTAACAGGTAAAATGTTAGAAACTCCAATATACAGTAATTGAGTCCCTCAAGACATTAAGGGAATGCATAAGAAGACAAATGACACACGTTAAATCTTTTAAAAATACAAGTAAAAAATGCTACAGAAACTCATGTTACAAATGAACCGTTTTTGCAATACCAATCACAGAAGAACTGTAGCAGTTTATAGTCAAATCAGTGTCTTTTGCTTGTTTCCTTCCTTCAAATCCAGAAGTTTTGTTGGGAGTTCAGAGTGAAACAAGTCAAAACCCTAAACAAACAATAAGGTGATGCAGTAGCAACAGACAAACATGTGGACTAGATTCAGCTTTTTGGTTTTATTTAAGTAAGTCTGAGGATGTGCTTTAACAGACCAATTGAAGAAGCCAGTAGCCATTAGAAATGACAAGGTGTTTTGAAAGCAGTCAGAGGACTGTTCTGTTAGGTTTGGTATAGCCTAGATCTGAGCGTTCCCTCAAGGAACATCAAATTCAAGCAAGTAGAATTCCATGATGTGATTGTTGACTTGACAGAGAAAGGGAAAAAAAAAATCACTAAAACAATAAGGATGATACACGAACTTTCCCATATAGTGGTCATATGATTAAAAAATAAATACCAATCTAGCAAAAAATGTTGTTTCCTCATTCTTCTTACAGAATATGGGACCTTTATGCACATTCTTGACAAAACATGAAGTGTTCCACACAACAGAGAACACCTGAGGTATGGACGTCAGATATGGTGGCTAAATTCCATAGTGAGTTAAGAGTTGTAACTCTCTGAAGTAAAAGAGATTGGGCTGCAAAGTCCAAACATTTGTATAGCAGGGTTTTAATCACACTTGGTGAAGTGTTCTTTGTAAATCAGGACACAGAAAGAGGTGGGTTTTTGGGGAAAGAATGAACTACAGCCCTTTGGCATGAGTTCTAAAGCTCACAGCTCAGAACCAACAGCTGCTCAAGTAAATCTCCCGCAAACAATGCCGGGCGGAATGAGCAATCACAACAGGAACAACCTGAAATGTTCAAGCGTGCTTCGTGTACACCGAGTCCTTTCCTACTGGGTGCTTCCCAAGCAAAAACAGCTCTGCCATGTACAGCCTCCGGAACTTGTGCAGGAAGAAAATGCAAAATTCACAAAGTACCAGCTCGTTGCCATCACGGACTTGTCCATGTTGTTAATTAAACTAGCTAAGACCTTCCCTCATTGTGTGAATCCACTAAACAACTTACACATTCCAAATCTTAAAGTTTTTATTCAGTCCAGAAATATAGATCTTACTTCATTTCAATGTCTGCCTTAACTTTTGACACTGTACATATTACATATCATTTATATAGTGTTTCATTTTTTTCCAGACACTGCAGACTACAAACTACATAATATTGACATGTAAAACTCTGCCACTTACTGAAGGCTCACACACATGAACGTTTCAGGCAGTTCAATGAAATTTCTAACAGAGTTGGGTAGTAAAAAGTTACTGACCCTTTTCTGATTTTTAGAAAACAATTTAAAAGAATTAGTAGTTATGATGTCTTAGCCATTCCCAGTTCTATAACTCTGTCCCTTGAACCTGTTTAAAAAATGATGAAAACAATTGTAAATTTAAAATCATACAGAAAAGCATTTCACAGCTCTGACATTACATCTACACTTAGCAATAGAAATGAGGGCCTCCCTTCTTACACTGTTACAAAGTCAGCCGGATTTAAAAAACAACAAATCCTCCCCATTCTTCTACAGTATGCCAATAAAAAGTACTCTGCATACACTAGATTTAAATACTTCACTGCAGTAAACTACATTAATTGTATATTGCGTTTCAGTCTTGGTAACAGATCTGTCAGGAGTAACTTCCATACCTAGTTTCCATTGAGCTGCTGCTGAGGAATGTCATTATGGTCAGTGCCTGATTTGCCACGGCTTTTGCTTTCTCTTTCTTCATCCTCTTCATCTCTTTCATCATTTCCACTATGGTTTTTACAATAGAGTCTGGCACAATAAAAGGAACAGTGAGGATTTACACTGAAAATATCCATCAAAACCTGACTTATCTCTCAATTAATTTCAAGATGTGCTACAAGTCAGTTGCAAACTCTTAAATCATTCACAGCTTCCAGTCAAGCATCAGTTAAACTGAGAAGGAAAACGAGGGTCAAGAGCAGCCAACAAAACCGTGACCAATCCCAGTTCTGCAGAGCTGCCTCTCCCTGCTCGGCGAATGCCCTCTCGTGGGCACAGCGCGGCAGCTCAGCTGCAGCCAAGCCACAGCTCTTCAGGAAGGATGGACAGTTGTGGGGTCCAAAAAGCCCCCGAAGGAAGCTACAAACACATCAACATGGAGGAATCATGACATCAATTTTCTTGATCTAAATTACAGACTACTGGACAAGGAAAATATAATACGAGTCAAAAATTTTCTCATTTCTCCTGTTTACTACACTACAGAAATTTAAAATTAGCAGAGTAACTGAAGTGTTTCGTAAAGTCAACAATTACTTAAAGATACCATTTTAAGCTAAATAATACCCTCTTTTTAAAGAACATATTGACTAGCCAAGTTAGGCAGAAAAAGTGTCATGAAATATCTTTACTTTCGTAGCAGATTCAACAATTACAGAGGTCCTTACTTATAAATTCCTCGTGACATATTCTCAATGTATTTAGCTTTGTCTTCTACTCCACAGTGGTAATGGTATGTTTTTATGCAGGCTTTGATTTCACACCCAATAGTAGCACCAGGCTGGCTGCAGAGTGTGCATTTCTGTGCAGGGGAAAGAAGAGAACAGCAACATTCAGCATCCCAGTCTTCTGTCTCTTAGTACTCAGTTTAATGTTCCTCATATTTATGGCTAACATTTTGGAACAGAATAATTCCTCTGGCATGTCATCCTTCCAATGAAAAGTTAATCAAAGACATGGTAAACCAGAACTGTAAGATACCAACCCACAAAAATATGAACACTAAGATTTACCTGTCTGTTACACAGAAAATTGCTACATGATTGCAAAACATGTTATTGCATGTCCAAGGCCATTTTATTGCTGCTGAAGTAGTATGCTAATATATAGAGAGTCTTAAATTATTTTTTTCAACAATATTGCTAGTTTTTTATTATATCTCTGATCCCCTATAAATGTCTTAGTACTTTAAAAGCATCCTGAGTTTTAATAAAATATAGTGTGATGTTTTACCAGCATCCCCATCTCTAAGATCTTAAAAGATTTTCCTACAAAAACACCAAAATAGTTGGAAACACTGGTTTGTTTCCAATTTTAGAGAATATATTCACTGCAAGAACTGCATATTCTCTAATTTTATGTGCAGCTCCACACAGTGTGTTTTTAGTAACACAGGTCCAAAGCTGTTACTCTCTTATAGTTACAGCATGGCTAATATGAATCATATGATTCTGTGATCATAACAGTTATGTACATTGTCATAAAGAACCCCAATTACCACAAGCCCAAACACCACTAATATTTAGGTGATTCCTATCTGGCTGCCCTTCCCAAAAGTAACACTATATTTTAATTTCGTGTTTAGAAAGAGATGGAAAAGATTACTTCATAAAAGGAAGGAGGCAGAGCTATACAGGCCTTAGCAGAATCACTAACACATTCACCACATTCTGCAGGTACATACCATTCTTTTTCCTCTCTTGATTTCTTGAAGTACAGTTTTGATATCAAAATCACCAAATTCTGCCCTTGAAGTTGTTGTTAGCTGGACAGTGCCAGAAGAGAACAACTGTAAAACAAGCAAGTCAAAGTAATGTCAGATCCAAAGATGCTGGATGAACATCTTTCTTCAAGATGAACAAACCAAGATGTTTGGAAATTTTTTTTGAAGGAATAACTGAGCACTGAACATCCTGTTTTGTGATTTCAGACAGCCTGTGCTTTACCAACAAACTAGGAAAAACCCTGTGCTGAGCAATTAAAGCATTCCTTCTGATCCCCACCTGACTGCTTTAATTAGAGTTGTTGTTGCCTTGGAGAAATTTCTTTTAAAAGACAGAGGAGTAGACAAGAAGTAATGATAGGATGAAAATATAAAGTAGCAAATGGGAAATATTATCAATTGCACTACTTTTTAGGAATATTCCATTCAACTTTTTAGGAATATTCCATTTCCTTCCCTGTGACATATATGTAGTATCATATATGGTATGGTATAGCCTAGCTATGGTATAGCCTCATCAGGTTCAACCCTGATGTCAACACAGCTGTAAAGTCCTGAGAGATGAAAATGGAGAACAGAAGTACCATCCCTTCCATCATCATCCTGGTATATTCAGCTTTAACTGCCTTAAAACTGAAGTTCAGGTAGACAAAGTAACAAAGAGCTTTGCTAGAGTAAGACTCCAAGCTGCTGGCACACACCAGCTCTCTGTTTAGTGAGGCTGGGTACAGAAAGTCAAGGAGTAACTCCACAGATTGCCTGGACTATTTATTCATTTTAGGTACAACGTGAACCAGTGGATTTTGTTACCCAAAGCCCCACCTCACTCATGGCACTGCCTGCTCATGTTCTTTGCAATTAGATCCTGCTCAGGCTGACAGTTCTACAGACGTGATCATCTAAAGGAAAGAGCTTTCTGGAACTTCCATATCCCACACTCTACTTAAGTCACACAGCCTGAATCCACAGGTCAGAAAATTAACAAAGTTCATGGATTCTTCTCAGATTGTGCCTGAAGGCCTGTGAAGCTGTTTTATTCTTGGAAAGGATTCTTTTAGTTAAAACTGTTTTCTGTTTTCCTTTTTAAATACTTCATATGCATTTAGATGCTAAGGGAGCATTTTTAATAAGCTAAAGCATCTCCCTGAGCTAATTCCATCTCTTAGCATGAAGCCAACTTTTACTCATATTGCCTGCAGTGAAAATAAATGAATTGCTCACTTTGCAACACTTCAGTGCTTAAGATCATCAGCATACAGACAATACTCAGCATAATTACATGTGAGGGCACTGTATTAAAATCCAAAATAGTAATTCAGACAAAATTCACACAATAGACTGGTTAACAACAATACTGTTACTCACCATGCACTTATAGTGTGCTGCTGCCTTTTTGGCATTAAATATATGAAGCTTTCCTCTAGCTTCATTTTCTTCTTCACCTGCATGACAGAATCCACATTTAGGTTTTGTATCACTGGGGCTGCTTCTGTGGGGAGACCTGTCTCTCTGAAAGAAAAACATTTTACTAAAATATACTGCTGGGATACAAGTAAGGTTGCAATTTTAAAAGCCTGTGGCCACCAGCTGGAGGCTCAGACAAATGCAAATTTTAATAAAACTTATATTTCAGAGAAGAAATATGCAATTCTGTCTTCTAAGAAGTTTAGCATATTTACTGCTTACATAGGAACTGCTTTCTATTTCATCTGTGCCATGTGAGGACGTAGATCTAGTGTCTTCTGATTGCCCTTTTAAATTTGTTTTTCTTGGCTTTCCCTTACGACCCCTCCTTTTTCCTTTGGGAGGTGAAGGCTCCAATTCGTGTTCATTGATATTTTCTTCTAAATCTGGTTTAGAAGTCAGAAAACATCATTAAATAAGATTCTCCACAATTTTATAAAAAACAAACTAAGAAAAAAACCCAAACTAAAAAAAAAAAAACCCGAAAACCAACCCACAATCCACCAACACCAGACAAGAAAAACCACGACCTGTATTTTCCGAATTTTTGTCAGAAATAAAAATAGCACCTTTTCCCCATTTACTACAAACATGCAACTGCAGATCCTGAAAACATTACTTCTTATATGTCATACAGCTTTGCATCTTTATAACATAGAAGGTTTAGTGTTTCTTACAACTTTTACTTTCAGACCTAAAATGTGTCCTCAGACACACATCTTCACCTTCATTGAAAATAACATTCATCTAATCTACACTGAAACTGGAAAGTGTTTTCATCCAATGAAATATGCTACTAATTTATTATTTTAAGATGCATAACTCCAATATAAATTGCCCTTGATAGTATGCCAGTGTACCCAAATAATAACTCTTCCTTGCTTTATTAGTTGATGCCTGTTGACTTACGAAAAAAGATTCATCCATTGGGTTATAACATCAAGCTTTAAAACTGAAAAGTATTTTGCCTTCAGTGAAAAAAATCTACAATTTTATGTCATTACAGAACATTTTTAGATCTGCAGCTAAAACCAGCCTCCAGTTTAAAGAAAATCATCCCCAATGACAACATCCTAGATCAAGTATTTACAGGCCATTAAGAATATAAGAACACATGTTTTAATACAGACATACCAAAGAGGCCTGACAAGTTCCTTTGCAAATGTCAGCTGAGCTGTGAACGCTGCACAGAGCTGAGCCCAGCCTTTGGACACACTGTCCTTTGCACAACTCACAGCTCTACAGAGGATACAGATCAATTCTGCAAGACTGAGATTGCTTCCAATAAGATTTAGTTAAATTGTATTTGATAATTACATCTAACAACCAGCTCTATGCAGTCACTGACAACTTTCCTGCTCACAGGAGCAGCCTCCTTTTTTCCCCTTTAATCTGTAGCACCCACCCCTGCTCGAACCACAAACATATTTCAGACTTGTTTAAAGAACACACACAGACCCTGCTGAAGGACTTTTCTTCTCAAAACCCAAACCACAAACATCAGTATGAGCCCCCAAACAGAAGGAAATGCTAAAGACCTGGAACATTCACTTGATGGATATTGCCATATTGTTTTAGTATCCAGATAGGACATCTTAGCTGGAGACTAAATGCTGCCTTGCCAGCACTCGTCTTTCTTACCTATTATCACATAAAAATCAGATCACATTTCTACCTTGTGATAACAGAGACTCAACTGCACAAAACTTCAAGTCAAAGTGCTGAACATATTCCACAGCCACCAAGTGGGAGCAGAAGACAAGTGAAGCCCTGGCCCAGCCTGGCACACAAGGACATCCTGTTCAGCTCCATCTATTGTATCTGTCACTAAGCCCCAAGAAAGCTACAGCTTCTGCTCAGTTATTGAGGAAGGACAGAAAACTCATCCAAATGCATCACAACAGGTTATACTGAAATTTATATAGATCTGAAAATTATTTTGGTTTAAACTTACAGATTATTCAGCTATATACAGATTTGCCCAAGTTGCTACTAAGACACACCAGTCTGTCTGCAACATCCCTATACTTTAATATATAAATTAGTCTTTTCTAATTACATGTCAAAAGCACCATTTATTTTACTCTGAAAAAACTAAATACATGATGAAACAGATTATGTAATGAAACAATACATTTTACATTTTCTTCTCAGTATTTCCTATCTAACATTATTTTCATTTGTCACCACTTGCTAAATTCCCCAAGCAAGATTATGCAATTTAGATATTGACCTCTTAGACTGCATATAGCAAATTTTATTGCAATCTGAAAACCTCTTTCAAAAAGAATTCTCTTTTTAACTTGTTCATCATACAAACACTCCACTGATTATTCAAATAAATTTGTGAATATTTGTCTCTATTTTTACATTTACAGAAATCATAGATGGTTATTCTAGAAAAACAGTCTTATCAAAATGTGACTATTGAATCCACGACCCTTTAAATGACATCAGTAAGAAGTCAAAAATATTCCTTCCAAAATAATTCACTGGACTTCCCTACTATTTCATGAAACAAAACACAGTCCATTCACTGCCATCCTTTATCTTTTCCAAAGCTCCTTGTCAATTTTGTCAGCCAAAATGCTTTCCACCTCAGTCTACCCTTATTTTCTACAATAACATTAAAGCATGCCCTGAACTCTTTACAGTCCCATTTAAAAAACTAGAAGTGAGTTATAATTGTGAAAAACCAAGCACACTTTATGAAAACAAATTTCTTAGAAGTGCCAATCTCTTAGTAGAATAAGTTCTTAAGTGCTATTTTTTAGTCTATGATTATTAGCATATTTAAGATTTGAAAAGTAAAAATGCTGTATTTTTAAAAGACAGTTTCAGTGTAAGATAAAAAACCATGAAGAATTCACAGCTTTCCTTAAAGGAGAACCTCTCTTCTGTGCTCAAAACTACAACTTTCAGAGAAGGTCAGACATGAAAATGCAGATGCTGCATGACACCCCTTCACTAAAATACAATTCCTTGAAGATTTACATCTCCTTCTTCAAGTGATGTGGACCTACAGAGTAACAGCACCAAGATGTGAGGATCTGCTCTACCATATCTGTCCTCCGAGACTGACACCTCAAACATTAAAGCTCCTCTTGTTTTTACAGCACCCTGAACTCACAGAACAGAACAGAACAGGGGGACTGTAACCAGCTGTCAAACACATCTGCCCTGGATGGTCTCATGTTTCATTTACAGCTTGGTGGGTGCCCTATCCCTCCCCTCAAGCCCCCTGCCAGCTTACCCTGTGTCCCTGGCATCTGATGGTTGGGTGTTTCCAACTTCTCATGTCAGCTTGAACTAAGGAAAACACAGAAAGTTGTTCAACTCCTCCCTGACCAGGTGATGTTTTACCATGGATATCACCCATCCTTTGAATCCCCTGAGATTCCCTAGAATCCCTAGAATTCCCTCTTCAACTACCCCCCATCCCATATCCCATTACTGCACTGCTTTTTAAACTCGTGACAATTTTCTCAACATAACTTTATCTAAAGTGTTCCAAGGAGGTTTCTATGATCTGCCCTCAGAAGTCCCCAAATGCTAGATCTGAAAAGAGCCCAATACACAGCATGGCCTGAGAAAGGGGGGGTAAGGGTAGAAATCAAGAAGAAACAATCTACATTTTAAAAAGCACCTAGGAATATGATATTGTAAATTCAGATGAGTAGCAACAAGCCCCTAAGGTGCATTTTAGAAACCCATGAGCAGTACAAAGTACCACAGAAGGAACCCTGGCAAAATGCTGTATTACATCAACTGTTAACAGGCAGATTCAGCTTCAGAGAGAAATCTAAAAATTCTCCTTTGATCATGACTAGAAGGAAAAATGATCAAGATGTTTTGCTGTTTAAAATAAGGCTTGGCAGAGAAGAGGTTGAGATATCACTGATCCATACTGCATCAGATTGAAATACACATGCAACTCCTTTCCAAAAGCCAGGTTAAAGCAAAGTAATAAAGAATTAAGTGATTTAAAGGTTGTGAAAGAACATGTAAAAAGAGGATGTGTACAATAAATATGGCTCTATTTACATCCTACAGTACCTTAAACAACAGAATAAGAGAGCCAGAAACAAAGCAGGCTGATTTTGTATGAGGAAGATAAAAACTAAAACTACTGGCAAAATACATTTGCAAGTAGAACTGGACATGAAAAGAAGCCAAAGCATAGAGTGTTGAAGGGGCTGAGACATGCTGCTATATAAGTCTGAAATCACACATATGCAGGTAAAGTTTCACAGTGCATTTGGGATAAAAGAGAAACTAAAAATTCAAGGAACAAAATCAATCTTATTAGATTTTTAGAAGAAAAATGGAATATAGCAGAGAAAGAAAAGAGTACTTCAGCATGCTAGAGTAAAATCTCATTAAACTATAGCTGAAACCAAATAAACCATATGAGCCAACATCATTGTTTTAAATTGGAAAGAAACATATAAAAAAAACCCCAAAAGAGCCTTATTGGCCCAGTAGTTAATACTAAAAATGTGGATGCATCTATAAGCAATAATAAGAAACAGGGATTTGCATAAACCCCCTTGCAATCAAATACAAAATCAGGCAAACTAATCATGAAATAATAGTAGTTTTTATCAGCAGATGATGTGAAATTAACGACCAAAATGCTGAATATATTTTTTGTGTTATCTTTTTCCATGGAAAAAGAATAAGTTCCACTAAACACATCTAAATTAAAGTAAGAACTGAGAGGAAAAAATTAAATTACCCCTTAGGTCCTGCCACTAATATGTTTTCCAAAAGCCCCAGACAGTTGAAGGAACTGATGACTCTCGTCCAGAAGTTATTTGTTATGAGGTATTTGAGATTATTTATTTAAGTACATTTAACATACAAAAATAATAAAATAGTCCTTACTAGCCACACAATTTAAACACATTTTCAAGCGAAGAAACACTGGCAAAGACTGCAGACAGATGATGCACTTGGCTTATTTGTACAATCACAAAGTTTATGACCCCTGGTCTGATGAATTTGCTGAGCAGCTCAAGCCTCTCTGTATAACCCCTTTCCTAGATGGGAGGGAGAATCAGAACACCACAGGACAGCTCCTCAGACAGGACAAACCATTCACCACATGACTTTTACATTTTTTCTTTTCCATTAGCCATGTGGTTTTCCACAAGAAAACCATGGTGGGATGCCTCTGCACAAATCCTCATCAGTCTATAATGGACACTGCTAATTCCCTGCCTGGACCAACTGTTCCTGTGGGAACACCATGAACACATTTGATGCCACACCCAGAGCATTCTCCAGGAGACAGACACCAGGCAGGCTGAGACTTTCTCACCATCAAAATCAAAACGACCCCAAAGTGCAACATTACAGAAACATTTACACCTGACTGTTACTGCAAACAAGGTGAGGCAAACCTGTGCTAGGACCAGTGCCACAGAAAATGCAACAGGGCACAAACACTGCTCAAAGAATCCAAAGATGAATCAGAATGTTACCTAACTGGAATGCCAAAAAGTTGCAGATGTTTTTCCTGCCAGTCTCTGGTTTTCACAGCACTTTGGGAAAGTACTCAGTGCACTATAGACTGCAGAGTCCCTAAATAGGTCTCAGAGAAATATCATCCTGACTCAACTTACTGAGCAGTGTGAGAAGCACAGATTCTATGTCTGATCTTCAGAATGACACGAAAAGGATGCTAAGACAGGGAATGTCCTTATTTCCACTGTGGAAACATAATTCCCTGAGGCTTTGAGCACAGCTACAACAGAAATCACAGACATTTTATTTTCTGACCCCACAGTTCTCAAGCATCTGCTTTAAACATTAACAAGAGAAGTCACACAGCTTTGCTAGTCTTTGTCTTACCACTGTGTAACAGATGAAATTACATTCTTATCTTAGTTTATATTAAACTATTCCTCATCAGCTGAATTTGTTTTAAATTCAACATATCAGCCAGGGCAGCCCCACCTGCAGGGAACTGAGAGAGGCCAGTTTTTTCATTTTTCAACAATTATTTCTAGTACATTGGAATAAATTCCAACAGACGGTTCCAAAACCTTAGTTCAACAATACTGCATTCTTCAAAAAGAATAAATGCAATTGTATCAAAGTGAACAGTAATTCAACTAATGGTTAGCTGTGGTAATTTGAAAGCACTGGCACCAATTCCTGTAACCTATGAGGTACTGAAAACTTAGACAGCTTGTCTAAAATTATGAATGAAGCTGTTACCTGAAGTTCAGTTATTTTGTTAAATTTGTAACCAGCAAGGCAAAAACCTAGATGTCCTATTTCCAGTTAGTGGGAACAAAGTACAGAAAAATCACTCTGAATTACACAAAGGAAATACAGGAGAAGTACAATTTTCCCATTCTATGTTACCTAAATACCAGGCCATATAGATAAATTAGACAAACCCAACAATCTGCTGAAACAGATAATGAATTTAAGAGCCCAGTACTCTGCTGAAATGTTTCACATTTTCATATTCAAAGAAAGCAGAAGGTAGTTCATCAAGTTCTGTCATGTGAAGAAAAATTAATTCCTATCACTCATTAATTTTGTCTTGATAAGTCTGATGAATCCCCACACCACCTGAATTTCATAACAGCAATAAAAAACATCCATGAGGTCCTTTTTATTAAGTCTTAGCAGGTAACTTAATTCCAGCATAGGTCCTCCAACATTATTTCCATGCAGCCTCAAGAGATTTTCTTTAACTGTTACTAAATGTTTAACAGACAGTCTTTTTAAACTACAACTGCTAACAAAAATGCATGAGCCAGATCTCAGACTTGGGCAAGTATGCCCCCAGAAGCATCCATTTTCTAGGGAAGGGAAGGAAAAATCTCACTGTTAATGCAGCAGTGCTGCCTACAGAAAATAAACTGTTCTGGACAAACCAAACACCCCTAAAAACTCTGAACATCTACTAACATAAGTGACAGTATAAAAATACTTGGACTGGAACAATTAAATCTGGATACAAAGAACCAAGCATAAGAACGCACAGATGTTCTAAAGTGACCAAGAAAAAAAACCACAACAAATTAATAATAATAAAAAATCCCCAACCAAAAAAAAAATCCCCAACCCAGAGAAGCAGCAGTTAAGTTTCCATTAAAAAGGACTGATGGTTCCAGCACCTCCCTGCACCCACACTGGGTGACAGAACCACAGATAAGCTTTAACCGTTTGTTAGGAAAACACTGCTAAGCAAAGATTAATGAAAATGAAACTAAAACAAGATTAAAAAAAAAAAAAAAAGCCACTATGTTAACATCTAGCTTCCCTGCCTAGTCTAGCCACTCTCCTCTGCCAAGTCCATTATCTGGTTTCACACACCACCATTCTTTCACATTTAAATGCCTCCTTGACATTCACATTCTCATCAAGAAACAAACAAAATACATATATAAAGCTTAATCTCACCATCCAACACCTTCCAGTTGTCATTTCACTTAGCAAACTTCAGCATTTAAGTATTAAGGAAAAAACCTCCCAAGTCTGCTCTGAAACTCTGAAAACCACCCTGTAATTTCTGTCTGCTAAGGTTAATCAGTATTCAATGTAGCAAAATCCCATTGCTATGGAAATAACTTATAGCATTGTATCAGGCATATGCAATACATATTTCTACTTTCTTTGATTTAAAGGAGGTCTGTCACAAAAGAGCCCCAGCTTCTGGCATTATTAAATCCACAACTGTAAGTAATAATTATTTTATGGGTAAAGTTTCCAAAACTGTATGGACTAAAAAGAAAACACGTTCTTTGGGAAAGAGCACTGGGTGGAATTTCAGTGAAATATTAA
>VYZP01055439.1:55607-66053 GCA_013400635.1 Hypocryptadius cinnamomeus
TTAAATAAAGAACTGAAAACAGGAATGTGAAGTATAGCTACATATAGTTCTAGAAGTGCAAAGCTATTTCTAGAAGTGTAAAGCATGACAGAAGTAAATATTTCAAACAAAAAAATGTGTGCAAAGTGCTAAATAATATACCACCAGGTTGTTTGGCCTCAGCTGTTCTGAGTGACATTGAGGGTAGGAGACAAGAAATACACAATCTAAGAGACTCTTGATGAGTCTAGATTAATATTTTAATAAACGACCATCATAAACATTTAATTTAAAAAAACCCACAAATTTTTTCCCAATATATCTATACAAAATTTAAAGGCTTTTGCTGCTAGAAAATGACACTGTAAAATTGGAGATAATGGTTTCTGAAAACTCTTAAAGAAAAGCAAAGTTCAGATCCTGCAAGAAATCCCAAGCAGAAAAAGTAAACCATTGGTTTAGAGCTCCATGCAGAATTGGAGGCATTTTTAAACACATGTCAAACACTAAGACATTTGTGAGCAAGTGTAAAAAATTATTTTAAAATATCAGTTAAAGAGATTAATATCTCTGGACTCAAAATGTCTTTAACATTCTGTGTCTGCTAACACACAAAGGAACCCCCAAAACAAACAAAGTGCCAAAGTACCAACATAACTTGGCCTCTTCTCTTTGGAGAACTAATTATAACATAGATATTATTTTTCTTGCTTAAACCCAGTAAGAGTAAAATTAGAGTTTTATATATAAGCACACAACACTAACTTTGTAAATAGAGTAAAAAAAAGAAATCCATTTTCTTTGGTATTTTCTGCTGCCATCAGAATCTTTCTGAACATCGAAATAACATCCAAACCTTTACCATTAATAAGTCTACTACCTGTAGCATAAAAAGCAATGCTTTATCTTAAAAATACATTTGGCATAGAGACTGAAGTAATTAATGAAGTTTAATTTTCACTAAACAGTTGCATACTCCTCGTTAGTTAAATCTGAGGACATTTCAGTTGGAAACAATGCAAGAAGTAAGCTACCAACTGCTTGCTTACCCAAATTCAGACACAGTAGAAAAAAAGAAAAATACCTTAATAATAACACAACAGCACAAGTAGTTTGGAATTTTAAGAGACCACACAATATATCTACATTTGTGGCATTTCACTATTCTTTTCTGCAAAGCTACACAGCTTTAGTGAATGGATCCATAAAACTTCTTTTTTAAATCAATATGATTCAGAAACTTATTTGTAAGTGAACTCATCACAACCCTTTTCATTTACTATTGGGTGTTTCTTTTTTCAAGAGTTAAACTCTATTTACTAGTCCAAAAAATAATGAATATTTAGGAACATTAGCAAAAATCAGCTGTTATCTGACAAAATATTTCAGATGTTAATATTGTGAATACTTAACTACAAATATAAGCCAGCTTCTTCCAAGAAGGGAATGTATATCTTCTACCCAAACTTTGGTTTTATGGAGCATCATATCTTTTGGGCACCCTAAAATTTATGGTCGGGGTTTTTCTCCACCTCAGTCAATAATTTTTAGAGAAAATACAGAAATCACATGGACTTCCAAACTCATTGTTTCTCAAAAATATGTAGTTCTAATTTTTACTGAAAACATTTATATCCTCCAGAAAAATTAAATTTAACCAAGTATCTTTCTACAATGGGAAAAATTTATATTGAATAATTTTACCTTCAGAGTTATGCGTAGTTTTCTTGTGTTTTCGACATAAAATCCTATAAACAAAGTAGTTGAAAACTGTCAAGTCAGTCACGAATCACAGATTATTTACTCATCTTTTAAATTTAAATGCCAGTACATTTTTCTCCCACTTATAAGACTCACTGATACACAAATCTGGCAGTAAAAATATGCTTTTCTAGCACATCACTATTTGAATGCCACGATCATAATTAGAATTTTTTGCAACAGTTTTGTTTAGATTCCAAAGTGGGGTTTTGCTTTGCTTTGTTGTTTGTTTTTTAAACAAAGAAAGTAAAATACAAATTTAAAAGTAAACATAACAAATAAATAATAGTTACATGTAAATGCCTTGTGAAGGTTTCTCTCTTATCTGAGCTTTATCATGCAAAGCACAGTAGTAGTGATATGTCTTGTGACACGTTTTCACATCACAGCCAATGGTCGCTCCAGGACAGTGGCACAAAGAGCACATCTGCAAAGGAAAAGAAAGCACAATTCATGTTGCTTTTTGTTCAGTACTTCTGAGTTCAAAAATAATATATTTATCACTCCTGGTGACAAAACAAATGGATTTATGCACTTGGTATTACTCTCCCTGCTCTCGGGTGTTTTGCATAATTTATTTTAAAATTAAGAAATTTGTTACAAGTGTGCAACACTGCAATAACCATCAGACACATTATCAACTCAACCACCACTATCAACTCAGTGAAGAAAATAAGTAATTTATTTCTGTGGAATGTATCTGATGAAAGTGACACAGCTATTCACCAGAATATATACCCCTCTCACAAGGACAGTCTGTACTGACCATTTCAGAAAAGTTAAAATCATAATTGTACCAGTTTAATTCTGAATTATATTATAAAGGCAAGAGGGGGAAAAAAATTACACCAATTTGAGAATGAATCCTGCAGTCAGAAATACTGACAACCTGCAAATTTACCTCAAGCATCACCAGCTAACTTTACTTTTTTTCCTACAGTTATGCCCTAAAGTCCTTTTCAAAACACTGATTTTAGTGAAATATTTGGTAAGCAAAATTAATTTATTTCAACTAAACCAATTTAAGAAAGAGTAAAAGTGAGGCTGTTGCTTTACTCTTCTTTCCCATTAATTAATTCTTCTTGTATCAGACACACAGATAACAGCAGCTATCTAAATTAGCCCTCTAAATTGCTCATGGTCCTTCTTATACTGTGGTAGGTAAGAAAGTAATTGACAGTATCACAAAATTTTTCTCTTTATTGTTCTCTACTGACTTAATATTCCCCAAAATCTCAGGACTTCCCATTAAAGTCACCTCCCAAGACAACTGGAGCCTTTTCTTTGTATCCTGCATATTGCCAACACCCCCAAAAGGTTACAATCAATTCCAAATCTAAGTATGCAATGTAGGATATTCCCTACATATCTATATCTTTATCATATATATCTATCTCTGTGGATACATTTTTTTTCTCCCCTGCACTCATTTAGTCAAGTTCTCCTTGCTACTCTCAAATATGCCAAAAAAATATACCACCAAAGTTACCAAATATACCACCAGCCTGTTTTTCAATTTTAACGAAGTCAACTGAACAGTAAAAATGTCAAAGCCTTGGATCATCTCCATTTACTCCTCTGCAAGCTCTGAAATGGTACAGTTATATACTGTTGCCTAGTTGTTATCTAATTTTTATGGGCATTTTATCTTATTAATCTGTTATATATTATGGTTTTATATATAATAATTGCTGATCAAAGTCCTTTAGAAAAGCCTAGGCTTGTACATCCAGCCAATCAAGTTCAGCCAGAACCTCGGTTTTTTTGAAAGCCAGAAATGACTGAAAGAAAACTTTGCTTTTATGAACACCATGATGTGTCTGTAAAACAGAGCACACACATTTTATCCATGTTTCTATAAAGTACTAAAATACTTATTCCATTGGTGCATGTCTGCTGTCCAAATGGTCACTAACTCAAGTTATACTGGGTATATAAGAAGTTTCATAAGCTGCAAATTAGGTATGTTCTTCAAAAAAACCAACACCTTTCCATTCACAGATACTAGAAATAATACAGATAATTAGAATAATTAAGATATCAGTGACTTGTTCTTCCATACATTTAGACTTCCTAAGTTTTTGTGTCTGGCCTACCAAGGTTTGAACCTACCACCTTTTCAGACAGATTATTACCATCAGAAAGTCTCTACGTTCTGTCACTGTCACTCTGGTAAGGAGGTCCCCACTGCCAGAGCCCACCTGGCCAGCAGCACCTCCTGAGGGAGGACAAACTGAGCCCAAGCCATCGAGATATTCACCTAACCCAGTGCTCTGGGGTTCTTTGCTGAATGTGCTCCCCAGAATGGACCAGGCAAGCAGAGCTGAGAGAAGGGGTTTGGGCTAGCGATAAACCTTTACCTTTAAACTTCCCACACGCCAGTGGAGAAAGACAAGCTCCTCCAGAGAGTGATTCAGAGCTGCAGCTCTCTGCCAGCTACAGAGACAGGCACCTAAGTTAAGATCTAAAATTATCCTGTATGTTTTCTCCAAAGAGGAACCAATTCAGGACCGTGAATCCATTAGATTGACCAGATCCAGGTTTTCTACAAAAACCTGAACAAAGTGCTTAATACACACAGCTGGTGAGCTACAAGAATGGAACCGTTGCAATAGAAGGAACATAAAGGGATTCAGAAGCAGAAAGAGAAACCACCAAAGACATAAAAAGAAAAAACCTCTGAAACCCTTTAAGAGACACAAGAATCAACAAGTTTCTTTATGATCATTAGTTTCATTTACTACCATGGTCTTTGGAAAGTCCTAATCACAACATGAATGACTTGTGAACAGTTATTTCTTTCAGCTAATTAGAGCAAATAAAGTTCCCTAGGTGGGAAAAGATTCAAATGAAACAGTGGATGAAATAGTAGACTATTATTATAAAATAGCAGCTCTACAATAATACTTTGGACTTCCTTTAGTGGTCCAAGAACTGGTAAATACATACAGTGCTTTAAATAACCAAGCTGAAAGGTTTTAATGTGAGGAGTGAACTGATCATCTGGTAAAATTATTTTAAGAAGAGCCTCACTCATTTCCCCAAATTGGAAAACAACTAGTTCTAAATAAATAATAATTAAAAAATTCCTTATGAATTAGCGTATCAGGAATTAAAAAAAAAGTAATTGCTGCTCAATCTCTTTAATTTGGTGGAGCTGCAATGACTACTGTACCCACATACTGCATAAGCCCTCTACATTCACAGCATTATTTTTTAAATCAATATAAAAGGAGCAAAAAGTGTATTTCGTAGTTAAAACTAGATTTTGGCAGTAAACCCACGTACTGGTAAAGGCACAATAATACCCTTCCCAGGAGCCTAGAATGTGGATTTCTTTCAGAAATCTAACAGAAAATGCTAAATAGATTAAATACACTGAACAACTTCCTTGCAAACTTTATGGAGGGTATGAAAACACTGTCTTCCATTTTCAAAAGCCAAAATAGGAACTTACCAGTTTTGTGCCTCTCTTTATTTCTTTCTGAATATCTTCAATAGAGAATCCACCCAGACTCTCATTATCAGTGTGTGAAGAAACCAGTGCGGAGGAGAACAGCTAAAATTGCAAAGACAAAATCTATATTTTAATTTTTAAGGGTATAAGTGACAGAGAAATTTATAGATATGAAACCCAGGGGTTAATCATGTGTGCCAATTCCAATCTGGTGGCTTTTTCACGAGTTTGCAGCGTTTTCCCGGCTCCATCCCGCTCCCGGTCACTCACCATACACTTGTGATGTGCCGCCACCTTCTGGTTCTCCGACATCAGCAACTGGCCACATTCGTTATCTTTATTCGACCGACAGAACCCACACTTCCTTTGTCTGGAGGAGACTTTCTTCTGTCCGACTGAGCTTGTCATGATTTTAAATGACCTTAGAATGCCACTGCAATCCTCTCAATGCTACAGGGAAAAAGACCTGCAATCAGCATGTTAACATCAACAAAAGGCAAATTAACATAGCTTCATAAATACAGTATTGGATGCTTGGAAGTGATCTGTCCCTTTTCTTTATGTTACTTCAATATAGCCAAACAAACAAGTGACTGGCAGAGGCAGTATTTTGCCAAATTTTAATGGAATTTTTTCAGCAAGAAAAAGCAGTTTCTTTATGCAAAAAAAGTTTGAGAATTAAAATAAAACTTTCAATGCTAACACAAAAGCAGAAAATGGAAAAGAAATAAGTGGGAAATACAAGAAGAGAATCATCAGGAAAAAGAAGTCACTGCAACTCATTTTTACAGTTATTTATTACAGGAAAGGAATTTGTAGGAAAAAAAAAAAAAATATGTACATGCAATGAAAATCATGCTACTGAACTTTTTCAAAAACAGAAGCAAAGAAAACCAGAGTCCAGCACAGCCTCCTGCACAGGTTTTGGCTGTAAATGCTCACAAACTCCCAGTGCAGATAAGTGAAGGGTAGAAATGAGATGATAAAATGTTACCATTTTTGGTATCAGAGGTATCTTATGGCTACACAAACAGCATTAGGAACAAAACTGCAGACACCTCTCTGAGGTGCTGCAGTGGAAACCTCTCCATGATCCACAGTTAGTTTGGAGTACCACACCAGGTTTCAGTAAGTGCATGAGAGCTGCTGTTCTCAGCTCAGAAAATTAACTTTAACTCAGTATGAATCACAAACTTTTCATGTGCTACCAGCAACACGTTTTAAAATGTAACACTGAGGTCCCAGTGCCCAACTCAGGCAGACACAGCTCGTGCAAAAGTGAGAACGCTCAATGAGTGTATGAATTTCTTGGCCCAGTATTAAGAAGTTTGTGTTCATTTGCTTCTACCTCTACAAAAAAAAAAAAATCATCTTCTTCAAATAGACTTTCTTAGAGCTTTTTACTTTGGAGATTTCAGCCTTACTATCAGAATTTGCCACAATTGCAATAAAATCCTCCTCAGCCTTTCCATCACTTGACTCGGCTAAGTAAGAAAAGCCACGGAAAAGCCACCACAGGGTCTGATATTTGTGTTGGAAAAATGTGTAAAATCCAGCCATAAATAAGAGAGCAGAGTTTCAAAACATCTGGACTGGGCTACAATGGCACAGATCTGCATGAAAATACACGGCTGGTGTCTGGAATTTGCACGGGCAGAGCCGGGGCTCCCCAGCGCTGTCAGAAGCTCACAATGCTGGTATCACTCACTCCTTCTCTAACCGAAAGCAAAGCAACGTCCTCGAGTTCCGTCAGCGCGTCCTCCTGCTGTCAGACACTCCTGCTGCCTCCTGCTTCACCAGATTGTCACGGAGCTTCCAACTGCTGGCCCTGCACCGTTTGCTGCAGAACTCCTGCTCAAAAGGTGCCTGTCCTGTCCCCCTCGCCTCTGCCCTCCCAACAGCTCCATTTGCTTTCTGTTCTAACTGCGAGCACTTTGCGCCGCTGACGCACACTCAGAACAAGAATGCAAAGATTTCAGATCTTGCTGATTTGCACAAAAAATGTGCCAATCTGGATAAACTAGTCACACCCTTTTGCAGTGGCAATAGGGAGTTCTTAAGTGTTAAAACACAAAAGAATTATTATACTGTATTCTTCTAAAGAAAAATAAAACAAGACTATTCTGTAATCCCTTCTGAGCAGAAAGAATGGTTCCTGAAGGGACAGACAGACAGATATGTATGTTTGTGTATTAAAAAATAAAAATCTGGGTAATCTTTAAAATTTAAATAATATTTGGGAGCACAAAAACACCTACAAAAAATAAGTAGGAAGTAATATCAAAAGAATACTTGTTTACATCTCACATTCAATAGATCAACATAAATCACACAGGGATGTTGAGAAATACACTAACAAAGTAATGTAAAATGCAAAAGTTCTGGTTTTGTATAAACAGTGTGGTATATACACATACAACCACTTGGGTCTACCTGTTTCATTTTATATTCAGATTATATTATTAAAATATTGACACCAGTGATACCAGTTATTAAAAGGAAGATCAGGAATTTCCTTGTACACGTGCACAGGTCCTACTGACTCTCAGCAACAAGAATTACTAATAAAACACAGCTACCTCTCAATTTAAGCAGCAAGTTTGTATTTTAGAAAATGGAAGTAATTTATAGCACACATAAAAAAATTTTAAGTGGCTCTCATCATATTTAATTTATAGGAAAAACAACTTTTCAAGACACAAGATTATAAAGAACCTTCTCACAGCTCGCTGCTTTCCACCTCCCAGTGCACCACAGGCACATCACTGCAGCAGCACCAGAACCTGACACAGCCTGACTTCCTCAAGTACTTCTGCATAATTAGATTTTTTAAGGCTCACAGTGAAGTTAAAAATAATGCCAATCTTTACTAGATACATGGATGCTGATGTTTAAAAAAAAAAAGCAAATATACTTTTTGAAATACTTCACAATTACAAATAATTTAACACTTGAAAAATTATTCAAAACTCAAACAGGCCAAAAAGGAAATTCACGTTCTTTTCACCATCAGATTAAATTACTCTGAAGGCATTTTACAAGGGTATCTAAAAGTTTTCCTTCCAACCCCACATTTGTTGTGGGGGGTTTTTTTTGTTTATTTGTTTCACTGGGCATTTACCCTATTTATACATTTTTAAAGAGTGTTGAAAAACACTTTAGCATGAGAAACATCTATAGACCTCTCCCTAAATTCTATCTGCTTTCTCATAAATGTGAGAAGACACTACTCTCAGATCACTTCTCTTTGTGTCAAAATGCACTTATCCTGTCCATTAAAAAATGAAACAAAGCACATTTTCTGAGAAAGATGAACCAAGTAATGCAGCTACAGCCCCACAATTCTGAATCCAAGCACTCAAAATTCTGTTTTCATCTCCCAAGTTAAATCACCCAGAATAACTAATCTAGTTTGCCAAGTACCAAGCTACATTTCATTGGAATGAGAAAAAATGCAACTTAAAAACAGCTCAATATTTTGGTTTTCCATGTTTAAAAGGCTAACAAATGAGTAAGAATTGCAAAAACCAGTGACTACATCTCCTGTTGATAGAATCTTGCTTGTCAGCTTTGTCAGAGTCCCACAGACTGGATCACAAGGAGTGATGTACTGTGGAATCACTGGCTGGGAGATTTTCACTGTCTCCACCAAAATGGAACACACATACTACAGACACAAAGATTATTCCATACAGATCAATTTTCCATGGGCTTGATCTAAGAAATGAAAAGTTACATGCACCCCAGAATCACACAGGCAGAAATTCACTCAACCATTCTCCACCGAAAAATTTGGGTTCATTTGCATTCACATTTCTTATGTGCACTAGAGTATTAAATGTGGTGCTTTCCCTCACAGCATCTTTATTTTATCTTTAAAGCAGCAGGTTTTACATCCTCCTGTAGCTTCTGTGCTGCTTTACTGAGCTCTAGGCAACAGATTTCCTAATATAAAAGTGCAAGTTCAACACCTCTCAGGCACAAGATGCCCTCAGACATTGTTCAGCACCAAAGAATGGAAAGTATCCTGGACTCTAATTTCTATTTATTTCCCAAACATGTTTCAGGAGCCTGATTATAGGAGTTAAAACCTCACCTGTGTTTCCTACAAAGAACAGTGATCTACATGCTGCACGTGTAAATTTTGTTTTGCTGCGTGACCCGTACCATTCCCAAACTGTATTTCAAAAAATTAGAATTTATATTTGTGAAGAAAATTTCAGACACCTAGTGAGAACCTGTGAGAAGTAAACAAGCTTCAGAAAATGCCACTGCAGATGCTGAAGTGGTTTGGTCTCTTAGGAAAAGCAACAGAAAATATTTCTGCTGATTTTTCCAAGATGCTCACTGGAGATACCAGAGTCACAAGCTTACAAGTGCTTCGCAGTTTCCCGGGTCAGACATCCATTGTTGGGAGGTTTATTTTGGAGAAGGGGAGAGTGAAGAAGAGGAGAGGGGAAATATCCTGTAGGGTTCTGTGGCTGAGAACCCAAATCACAGGTCCCATAGAAATTTTTATCCAAGAGTTACATTCACACAGCATCCTACAATCACTATAAAAAGTAGGATGGAAATTTATCCATGCAACTTCCTGAAAAAACCCCAAAAAGACACCGAAGAGGGGGCAGATGCGAGGGGAGAAGGGCAAACCCTGGAACGCCTAAACAATGAGAGCAGAGCAGGTGACTACAGATGACACAGAGAGAGAGCCCGCGGTCAGGGAGATCTGGCAGACGGCGCTGAGGGATCTCCAGGAAAGTTTACATCCTCCCACGGGGAGCGAGAGATGCGCCGATAGCGGCACCTCTGCCGCCGCCTCCCCGGGGGATCGACGGGGCAGGATGGCATCTCCCGGGCAGGAACGGCCCGAGCTCCCCGCGGGGCCCGGCCGGCACCGCCGGGGCCCGACCCCTCCCCAGCCTAGGGGCTCCCGGGGGGAGCGCGGGGGGACGCGGGAAGGGCGACCCCCTCCCGATTCCATGAAATTTTGGGGGAAACGGGACCGGGAGACAAGGGGGGGCGGATCCTCGCTGCAAGGAGGGCGCGGGCCGGGGCGGGCGGAGCGAGCGGCACCGCCGGCCCGGGGAGGGGGCAAGGGGGCGGTACCGGCACCCGGGGCACCCCTGAGGGGATACTGCGGGGTGCCGCGACCCTTGCGGGGCTGCAGGGGCCGGCTGAAGCCCCGGGACCGGCGGCGGCTGCGGGCGGGCGGGCCCCGGGCCGGGGGCTGCGGGCGGGCCGGGGGCGCC
>VYZP01055439.1:66134-93104 GCA_013400635.1 Hypocryptadius cinnamomeus
CGACCGCCCTCACGGCGCGCTGGGCCCGGCGGAACGGAACGGAACGGAATGGAGTGGAATGATCAAGGTTGGAAGACCTTGGAGATCATCCTCCAGTCCAGCCGTCCATCCACTACTGCCACCATAACCCCTAAACCACATCATTGAGCACCTAGGCGCCTCTCAGACACACCTTTGGTTCAGGAGGTGCAGTGGCAGTGCTGGGTGATGTGGTTTAGTGGTTTTGGGGTTGCGGTGCCAGTGCTGAGTGGATGGCTGGGTTTGATGATCTTGAAGGTCTCTTCCAGCCTTGACAATTCCATGATCCCAAACCACATCACTCAGCGCCAGATCCAGACATCTCTCAAACACCTCCACCTTCTCCTTGTGCAGCCTATTCCAACACCTGACCACCTGAACAGTGGATTTCTTTTCTCTAATCTCAATCTCTGCTGTCGCCGTTTAAGGCCGCTTCCTCTGGTCCTCTCCGAGCAGACCGGGCAGACGAGGCCGGCCCCAGCTCACTACACGCTCCCGTCAGGGGTGATGAGGCCCCCCCGAGCCTCCCGGAGCCCCCGGCTCCCTCAGCCGCTGCTCATCACACTCGTTCCCCAGTGCTTGCAGCAGCCTGCTGGCTCCAGCACCTCATGTCCTTGTAAAAGTAAGAGGTCCAGAACTGAGCACAGCACTTGAGGTGTGGCCTCACAATAAGTAATAAAAATTACACTTCTTTTTTACAAAGTTGTCGTTGTATTGCGCGTGTTGATCAAATTACAATATAGTGAGAAACCCAAATGCCGATACACATTTAAATTTTCAAGCTGCTACCATTTTACATCACAATATATGGATGTTTTACACACTTATCCCTGCAGAAATTATTCTGCCATCATTTATTTTGTTAGTTACATTTAATTAATTAATTAATTATTAATAACATTTTCTTCATTTAGTTCCAAAAGCCACTGCATGTCTTGAGGCAAACTTCTCCTTTCTCTTTGGTGTTCTTTGGTGTTTACTTATTAGTGATTGTTTATTAAATATCAGCTGTTGGGGAGGGAAATAAAGCCATAAAACAATTGCTTTGGGTTTTGCCTGAAAAAAACTTTTCCAGTAGTAGGTATTTTTGTTCCACTCTGGCAATATTTTTGTCCTCCTTTGGCACAAGGAGCTTTAGAGAGTAGCATTTGAAAATACAACAGTAAAGATGGTGGTGATGGTTGTTGATTTGGCTGTGGTTGAAGTCGGTGCAGTGCCAGGTGCTGCTGTATAGCTCCAGCACCTGTGGAGGTGGCAGGAAAAGCTTTCCGGGGAGAATCTTACATTTTTTGTGTCCAAGTACAAGGCTGAGAACCAAAGGTGTGGAGCACAGGCTAGATGTGGAGGCTACAGTTTGTGTACTTTATCAGAAAGTGATATTTAGTCTTATTTTATTCCTGATATTCCAAGCACAAGTGTATTTTCCTTTCTTTCTAGAGGAACTTAAAGTGAGCATAGCCAGTGGCTTTACTCCTTACAGCACAGCACCTAAGAGCACTCTAGGGGTGCTGCACCTCACAGGAATACTGAGTTCTTACACACTCATTTCAATGAGAGGCTCAGCAAGGCAGAAGAATGAATGAGTTTTAGAAACAGCACATCCAGCTGACTTCATGTTTTGTCACTGTGATATTTTACAGCCAAAGATCCCAGGAATGATGGTCATGTGCAGCAGCATCCCAGATTTAATGTGAACTCCTAATACCGGGTTATGATGAGCCAGTTGGTTTCATGGGAGAAAATGACAACACAAGGAGATCCAAACTTTATGGTAATCTGTTTTGACTATGTTGGCAAGGAGCCCACAGGCATTAACAACTGCAGGAGCTTTCAGAACTTCTCAGTGCCTTGGGTTTGGCAAGCTCATTACCCACAAACTCGATTATTTACTTTCATCCATCTCAAGAGAACAAGAAATGTCGTAATAAAGAATCTAAAAAGACTGAAATTACAAAGTGCGGGTCGTCATTTAGTCACAGACTCAGCATTAACCCAGTTACTTTGTAGACCTCAGACTTACATAGAAATCATTTATCTCTCATCAGAGACATGATCAGCTCTGTTGATTTTCTGTAGCCCAGCTGTAATGTAGTCCAGTTACAGTGACTTCAGTGTGTGCAGCTAATTATTTTAGTTAAAATGCTGGGGAATAAAATATCTTTTTTTTTTTCCCCACGAAGCAGTGCCTGACTAAAACAAACCCCAAACATTATATAAGGTCTGTAAGAAAAAACGGGGGGGGGAGGGAAGGGGGTGTAATTATTTAAGGAAAATCATTTTAGGAACAGGTTTAATCCTCTAAAAAAGTGATCTCTTTAGCTGCTGTATTTCTGTGAAGAATTCAAGCACCATCCAAAAAGAAGCAGTCAGACAAATCTTGCCCTTTCTGCAGTTTTGGTTTAGCTACAAGATGTAGCTGCAGTTAAGCAGGGTGAGACCTCTGCAGCTGCCAAGAACAAACAGCCCAACCAACACCCAGCTACTCGCTCAGACATCCCTCACATTCTCTCTCTTTGGACAGTGCTTTACACCTTATGAACAAAGGCAACCTGTGTACAGGGTAAGATTCCAAAACAAGCTCTGCCAGCTTGGCTTTAAGGACTGCCACAAAAAACCGATTGCAAGGAGAGAAATGAAAATAATAAGAAAATGGATAGTGGGTGTAAAGTGTTCTGGGAAAAGAGAACACTGGATGGCTCAGCCATTCTGCAGGTACTCCCATTTATATCTTATCAAAAGGAAAAACAAAAACCCAAACAAACCAATAAAACTTATTGTAATTTTATTAATGGCCATTCAAATGTAGTTTAAAAATGATAATGAGTAAAGTTGACTGTGTGTCCCAGTTGGAGTCAAATATGGACATCAAAGTCCTGTGCCAAAGGAACTTATGTCAGAAAGCTTTGCGGTCCACCCTGAAACACTGCAGGCAAACAAGTCTCTGATTTCACTGTACAACAGCAGCTTGGTTTTAAACTCTGGAATAATTCTAAGCCAATAGATATTGGATACTTAATTGCATTTGCTTGGTTTTGTACAAGACTTTTGATCTTATTTCCTTTCATTCTCAAAGGAGCTACAAAATGTCCAGATGTTAAATCTAAAGTGAAGCAAAACAAGTCCCCATAAATCCCCTTCAAAAGAACAAATGTTGCCAATGGTGACTGAAACCCTAATTACTACTACCGATCATTTTAGCATAAAGATGTGTATAAGGTACAATGTTCCCAGTCCTGAAGCAGCTCTTTCATCTTCCACAATTACAAAATACAGAGGTTCCTCACTCACTCACTCACTCACTCACTCACATTCATATTAATTGAGCTCGAAGCACACGAGTAAACAGCACATTGGCAGGATAAGGTATCACACGTGACCTGTGCTGTGCATCCACAAGGACACTGCTTTAGTGTTCTGTACCTCAATAGCTGCATCTTCTATGTGCCACACGCTGCTCTCTGTGATTCTGGGATAAATGCTCTGTTAAAGCATGAACAGATGCTTTTCCCAACCCAAGCCCAAGGTTTGTCTCAGTTTCTTGATGTTTCACGTGTGTTGTACCCACCATTAGAGTCTCATGTCACTCCATCTCCCTGCTTTGTTCTGTCTTATCCATACAGGTAGCAAAGGTTACAAGCAGGAGTTTCTGTCTACAGGCTTATGCTGCAGCCAGCATCCTGCTATTTCCTATGCCTCTAACTGCTATGTTATACAAGTATTTAAGAGATGATATTTCATATGTATGGACAGAGGTCTAGGTCTCAGTTACTTCATGCCTTACCTGTACTGTGGTATCTTGCAGAGTTCGCCATGACACAACCAGCCAACTCAGTCCTGCTCCTGTACAATTCACAAACTAATCCTTAAAATGAGATGAGCATTACAGAGCAGCAGGATATTATAAGTACAAAGACAAAATGGCAACAAGAAGTTAGAATTTCCCACCATTTATGAGGTGGGAAGTACAAATCATTGTTCAGATTCTTCTTTTGGAACAGGAGAGAACTGAGATAAATGTGAATGCTGTGTGTAGGCTTAACCAGGTGGACTTCACTGTTAATATCAAGAACATTGGATTTTGTATTTTTTTATTTCCAAAAGTAATAGAACAATTCCAAACAAATCTGAAAAGGATTAATAAAAGTTGTACTTGTTGTGATTTAATATGTAATTAATATAGATTCTGACCTTTTTTTAAATACACAACAGATGTTTGTGGTTATAGTCAGTAACTGGAACATGCAAACCACTGAGGCTAGAGGTATAAAGAAAATAAATTAAATATCAGTGAAAGACATTATAGCCATTTGGGTTCTAGTATTTTTAAAAGGTTTTTTTTCTGCTAAAATATAAATAGCTAATGCTACTCTCATTTAAATAACCATCTTTAAGTTTCTGAATTAAACAAGTCAGGAGCACTGGATGGTTCTGGGAGCCATTGTCAGAGCTATTGTTTCAAGACATCTGTAGCTTATGGCAAACATCTTCTCCTCATTTGAATTCAATATATCTTTAAAACCATCAGCACTTCCTTAAAAATAATCCAATTTCTGTTGTACACCTCAGTTTTCCATCTAGGAGAGGATTTCACAGCTATAGATTTAACACACCCTTGCATTTTTTGATACAGAATATCTTCTTTATGGTCAGACAATAAAGATATCCTAGACCAGCAGTTCCTAAACTTTCTGAGTGAACCAATACTGTTAATTTCTTTATGAGTTAGGGGTCACTGTCAGATCTATCTGAAAACATTGGCTTGTGAGTACTGGTGGGGCACTGCAGACTGTCCTCTGGGAATACCTGCATGGGACAAGTAAGGCTGCACAGAGTGTGTAAGACGTGGGCATCAGAATCACATTCAGAGTGAAACATTCAGAGAACAGTCCATAATTTTGGTCAGGCTCCCTCAAAAGAGGTGGATAATCTCTGTATGTGATTTGGGATTTGACTCTTGCCTATGTGGAGTTTATACCCTTTATCATAAAGAATACAGATCCTTTTGACTCCAGGAGGAGATGTGGGTGATCACCTGTATCTATTTTTATAACCAGCTCAGCAACCTTTTCTGAGTGATTTTAGACCAGCAGCTCTGCCTGAGCCTGGGAGTGACAACATGTGGCTGGGGAGGGAACCCACAGTCCAGCTGGGGCTGACACAACTTTGGGAAGGCATTTTCTTCAGGCTGTTTTTCAAAGAACAACATGACAATTTTGGTGTATGGCCCAGGACAGCCTGTTGTCTGGAAACCCAGCTGGTCCCACAAGGTAACTTTCTGAGAGCCCCAAGCTCTCCCTGTGAGAAAGGAGAGATGACTGATTATTCATTAAGTATCAGCAATCAGTACGTCACTACCTCTCACACAACACCCACACACGAGTGACTTGTTGCCAGATCTTGTCCCAGAGCTGCTGGCTTTGAGCTCAGCTGACACAAACCACCCTGCAGAGCTCTCATTACTTTACACTCCAGCAACATTGTCTGTTTGAATGGTGTGGAACAGCGGGGCTGAAAAGCTGTAAACAAAACACACACACTGCCATTGTGTTTTATTGCAACTTCCATGGTTTTCTGAACTGAAAGTGTGGACTTTCCAGCAAATTACATTAGTGCTGCTGCAAAGTCTTTGTGTATTGCTATTTGTTACCTGGCCAGCAGCACAGAGGCATCTCAGTGTTGTCCAAAGTGCTTTCCCGTTGCCAGTACTTTTGGCAATGTGTGTTGCCTTCATGCTCTTGTATCATCTTGGAGAGGATAAAATTTAGTTATCACAAGAACTACTGCCTGGCAGGAAACCAGCCTTCTGACAGGTATAGCAAAGGCTTGTAACAATTAAAGTGTCTGTGTGTGGGCTAAAACTCACCAGGATTTTACATATCCCATCAAACAGTTCTTGCCAGTTTTCAGCTCATCACTTCATGGAAATGCACTGCAGTTATCAGCAACATATTACATTTAAGATTAAAAAGCAAAAAGCAATTCTCATTGCAAATAGACTGTGAAATGTACTTGAAAAGCAAGGTAACAATGGCAAATTATATTTTAAGAGCTTTCTTCTAACAGTAACTATCACACTAACAGTACAACATTGGGACACTGGGAACACTTAAACTTGATAGTCTAGCCAGAGGACTGCAGTAAGCTTTAATAGGACTATAAAGTCATTACCTGGAGTACCATTTACCATGGTTTCACTTGTCAGAAGTCAAGAGAGGGACAGTATTTTAAAGACCCATGGCTCAGATTCTGCCAGTGTACACTGCCATGCCTCCATAGTCTGAACCTGAGCATTAATTCTCAGAAATATCCCAGGAGTATGAAAAAAATGTGCTAATCAGATTAAGTGCAGTGTTGGACTTTTCACTTTAAAACAGTAAGCCTTACCTTAAACACATGGAAAATCTAGCAACTGCTATAGTGCTGAATTTGTGTTTATCTCCCCTTCTTTCCGTAGGTCATTTGGTGACATTGTCTATACAACAAAATTGTGGGAATAAAGCCCCAAAAGCAATTAAACCCAGGAAAGGCACCAAACAAATCACTCAAAAGAGATTTTAAATTAATTAATTTCAGATTCCTCCTTCTAAAACAGGCATGTTGAAGAAGGTGCTATGCTAGGCAACATTCTGCATGTGAGAGCAAGGACCCCAAGGACTAAAATCAACAAATGGCAAGTGAAGGAGTTTTACTTCAGGAGGGGAGAGAATTGGAGAGTTCACCACGGGAGTCAGGTAGGAGATTAGTTTTCATTTGGTTTAGCTTCAAGTCAAATGTGCTTCTAAATCATCACGGAGAGAGATGAATGCAGTTGTGATTGTGGGTTTGGGAGACAGAGGAAGAGGGAGAAGATTGGCAGTAAGATTGCCCTTGGCCACAAACACATCTTTACAAAAGCAGAGATGAATACTGAGCTGTGCAGGCTCAGCCCTATGTAGAGCAGCCTGGAGAAGACAAGCCCCAAACACAGGACAGGACAAAGGCCACAGAAAGCTGCTTCAGTCTGTCACCTCTGAACTGGACGCTTCTGCTTAAAATATCCCAAACAATTCTGCAGTCTCTCCCCTTCCTCCACTTACCGAGCTCCAGACTCGACCATAGTACAGCTGTAATAAAGGAAATGAATAAACCAACAAGTTTGAATCAGTGCAATTCATTTTACTTTCTTGCATCCATTTTTGTTTCTGTCAAATTGCCTCTACCCAGTTACTTTTCCATTTTGAACACCCCATCCCCTGCCCCCCTCCCATAAAATGCAGTCTTTAGTTATAGGGTAATTTCATCCTATAGCTTCTTATAACTTGATTTTTTTTAAGCTAGCTATTGTTTAATTACTACTTTGAAGTCAATTTAGCAGAAGAAAAATCCCTAGTTTAAGGTGGCTTTTTGCATCCCCACCAAGCTATTCAGCAGGGCATTCATCCAGGATACAAAACTAGGCTGAAGCTTTAGGAGTTGAATGGATCACTCCAGTAGAGATTTAATTTCCATGAAATTCCTCCATGAAAATCCACTCACTCCTCTTAGATCTGACAGACAGCCAAAGACCAGCCACTACCTTTGAACTGAGTAATTTTTAAATGCGTCCCACCCCTCTTTGCCCCCCATGTAAATATGAATTGCTGAGGCTCACAGCGCCCTGGTAGACTTTAAACCACTCACAGAGCGCGGGCAGCAGGGGAAGGAACGGCAAGCACATGACTCCGTGATGACTAAACTTAGGGCGGTTCGATGAATGAGCCCCAAATCGCTCTGCTGCCCGCTCCGTCCCGCCGCGGCTGAGCCCGGAGCTGCTCCCGCAGGGGCAGCGGAGCCGCCGGCTCCCCCCGCGCCGCCCGGGCTTCGCGGAAACCTGCGGGCAGCCACGGCCTGGGGCAGAGCCGGTCCCTGCGGCCCCGGTTCTCTGGCCCTGTGTGACAGCGCCCGGAGATGCACGGGCAATGATGCTCGTTTCGTTGCGGGGGTGTCTGCATTGTAAACCGAACTCTCCCCGCAGGCGCGGCCAGCCCGGCCGGGGGCGGTCTGTTCCCGAGGGTAACACGGGAGAAGCCGCCGGCAGCTCGGTGTGCGAGCCGGTCCTGTGCCCGGCAGCACGGTGCCGGTGCTGTGCGAGCGCTTCCCTGTTCCCTTCGCAGCGGGAACCATCCCCATCCCCATCCCCATCCCCATCCCCATCCCCATCTCCATCCCCATCCCCATCCCGGCCGTGTCCCCCTCGGACCCGGGGGGTTTCTGCACACACAGCACCAAGCCGAGCCGCCGGCGCGGGTGTGGATCTCGCACCTCTCCCCCCGCCTCCTTCTGCCCCCTGAAACTCCCGGACTTTCTTCCACTCGTGTGTTTTAGGAAACGCTCACCCCGAAGTCACCACGTGCTTCACTTAATGGCTTGGACAAAACATGGGGATGATCTATTTATAGAGCTTTAATATACCAGGCAGGCAAGATTTTTCTACATTTATTCACTTCGCTTTTCTCCATTTAACAGCTGCCAACTCGCTCCTTGTTTTCCCGAGCGGTGCTGCATTCCCACCTCTCTGTGCACACCCCATTCCCGAGTCCCGGCTGCTGTTTTAACTTTGCTCGGACTCACACTTGGCTGTTCAAATTTCAGTCCTTAGCTAAGCGCTGCTTTTCTTGCATGAAGCAGCTCTGCAGTTCATCTCCTGAAGTTTGCTGCTTTTTCCCTTTAGCCTTGTTTTAATCGCCCAGTTTCGAGACCTTTCCCGGATCGTGCCCGCTGGCTCTGGAAGCGGGGCGGGCAGGGGGGTGTCCGCAGTGAGCCCCATTTTCCCTGCTCCCATCCCTGCTCCCCCTCCCCGGAGTTCCACGCGCGGCTCCCAGCGAGCTCCGGCGGCTCCCGGGCATTTCTCGCCGCAAAGCTACGGATGCCTTTGCATTCCAGGCACAATGACCCTCTGTTCCCTGGGAGCTTTCTTCAGCTCCAACATCTAAATCACCAGCCCCACAGCAGGCAGAATCCCCTGCTCTTTCCTCCTTTGAAATGTTTATCTTTGCACCTCCTAACTCAGGTTCAAATGCTCCAACGAGGAATTCGGGAACCCTTCCTTTTCCTTTTGAACTCTTTTTCCTCTAGAATTTTTGTAATTGCCGCATTGCAGAAGTTTTTTTTTTGTCTGTTTGCTTGTTTGTTTTCACTCTTTTTTCTCCCTCTCAATCCAATTTTTCAAACATCAGCGATTCAGATTGATTAGCTTGACTAAAAAGTCCTGAGCACTGAAATTAGGAGATGACATCTCCTCCCAGTGTTTTCTCTCCACTCCTAAAAGTTTGTTTGCTATCACAGGGCAAAAAAAAAAGTTTGAACAATATAATTTCACTTTGATGTGAATGCTGACTGGTTTTATTCTAGAAAGGTTTAAAACTTTTAATACCTTTCCTTAGCAGTCCTGATATAAGGAAACTCACACACCAAGGTGGTTTCAATCAGTGTTAGAAGAATTCTGACAATACACCAACTAAACACACAGGACCTCAGCTGTGGTTTAGCTGTTGGTGTGATATTAAGGCTGTTGGTATGATATTAGTTTGTTGGAGGAAATACACACTTTTAAAAACCAAATAAATGTTAAAGTTCATGCATTAAACAAAACTTATCTTCAAAATTCAGTCAGTTTTCTAGGACCTATGTTTGAAATGTTTACATTTATGTATTACAAACTATATTTGTTGTAAACTCACTTAATTCAATCACATCACCACTCAAACTCCTCAGAGGTTCTTACTTTGTTTTAATATTTGCATCGGGATCTGAATATGTGAAACACGGCTGCGGTTTGGGCACTAAGTGTTATTTAAGAACTGTGGAGGTGTCAGACCTCATTACACCGAATTACTAGAAAGCTCTGCAGAGTATGGACAGGCAATAGAGGCTGCCTCTGGTAACCCTGACAATTGCCCTTTAATCCTGACCTACAGGATTCCTGATATTCCAGCCACAGCCCATTCTTTGTGCACAAACTGAGCAGAGACACATTTATACAGAAACACATTTCTGGAAGAACTTCAAGCGTGTCTCCAAATCCCTGTCAATTGAAACTAAATTAGAACATGGATCAAACTTCCAGGAGTGAAAAATTTGGAATACATTATTATCCTGTTTACCCAGAGTTATCTGTTCAGGTATGTTTTATTGCACCATAGTTACTAAACTGAGGAAATGAAAAAAAGTTATTGTTAAAAACAGAAAAGTAACAAATTTTATTTGCATTTACATCAAAATCCCATAAGAAAAACTATAATAAGTGAAATACATTGCAGAAGAATTATGATAAATGTTTGTTTGTTCTCAGAATTGGATCATCTAAAATTAAAAAAATGGATAAGAATTATAGGGAACATAAATGAGACACAAACAAGATTTTCAACACAGACTTTATATTCGTGGATGAGGAAAGTATTAACTAAATAACAGCAGTAATATTTCCCTTTACCAAAATTAAATAATTGGGCAGTAGTGAGTTCAGAGATGCTTTGTTGGGTGTTGAGGTTCCCCTATGTGCTATGTGTATGGGCAGATTGAAATACAAATGCTGCAGAAAGGATGTCTTCTACTTGAGTTTCCATTTGAACTTCTCACTGACACTGGAGGAGGTTCAGTGTGAAGTGGAGGCAGTCTGAAGTCCTGAATTTCTTTCTCAGTTGACTGCAGATTAATAATCACAGAAATCTGTGTTCCTCCTCTGCGGGATTTTGATCCTCCTGATCCAGCAGTGATCAGACAGTAGCACAGTTGTTTCAGCCCAGATTCAAACAAGCAGGTACCTCTGCCTCAGAGGTCAGCACCATGCTGGGCTCAGAGACTAAATTAATCTGGAGAGGAGTCTGAAGTCACACAGGAAGTATCTTATTGATCATAAGAGAATGGAAACTTCCCCCGAAGTCATCCTACAACACTGTGATGTGCAGTGAGTGCAGCCTGTTCTGCAGTGAGCAGCCTTTCAGGGCTTCTTTTTTATTTTTTGCTTTTATGGAACAGGTTAGGAACAAACCCACAGCTAGAAGCAAGACAGGATNTGTAAATGCTATTATTTATTTATCCACTAGAGTGCTAACATTTGACTCATTCCAACTGCGTATCCCAAAACTGAACTCCAAACTTTGGAAACAGGATTTCTGACCAGACTACCAATGAACACAATTAGCCATGACACATTTGCTTCATAATAAAGAGAAGGCTGAGTTCCAGTGGAGCAAATTAACAAAGTAAAACCAAACAACAAATACTCATTTAGTCAGACACTGAAAGATTGAATTTTCAAACACCCCCCAAATTTTCATGGTACTGTGTAAGCAAAAGAAGCACTTCTAATTTCCTCCCACCATCCTCAGCTAAATTTTTCTGCATCCTTGTTCAGACTCCAGCCTTTGCTTCATGCTGCAATCAGGCAATTCAGCTCAGTGAGGAGAGACTGAAGGAGAGCCTCCTTTGTGCCTCTGTCCTGCTTCAACACCAACCTGGGCACACAGGGAACTGCCCCAAGCACCCTCCCAGCTCTGCCAAGCTGGTTTGTCACAGAAACCTCAGCAGGACAGCAACTCTGGATCTCAAAACTTTGGATACTCATCACATAAATGGATTTTATGCATCTATGTGAGACAGTGTACAATGTGGCCTACAAAAATAATTTGTGCTGGCATAATTTCCTGATAAATCAATTAAAAATTAAATAGTAAGAGAAGGAGTTATCAAAACACTGTTCCTAAATGGATACAGGTACTCTGGGCAGCTTACTCGTCTTCTACTACAGAGGTAAATGATACAAGTTCAAAGCGACTGACATGAGTTATAGCTGCCTTTGGAGCTTCCCACATTCAAGCAGCAGCTCTCCAGCCAGGTGCTGATGAAAAGCTCTGGAAATGCAACAATTTTGGTTCAAAATCTCTGGAACTGCAAGCTTATCCTCTCAGTCTTGCCCTAAAAATGGGCTTCCTTACAACATGTGTTAGACCTCTGAGCTAAACTGATAGCTAAGGGGCACAGGAGAGGAGGGAAAGAGAAATTCATCAAATTTCCTGCTGCAGCCAGATCTCAGAGGAAGTTGTTGCTTCCTGCAGCTTGGGTAGCCTTGGCTCCCTACAAGCCAGATGGAGATTAGTTTAAAGAAATATCTATTTAGGTAAGTGAAAAGCTGGGCAGGAACAATCAGAGAGAAGTGCCAAACTAGGCTGGAAAGAACATCACCAGTCACAGAATCACAGAATTATCTGGGCTGCAAGGGACCTTAATGATCAACTAATTCCAACCCCCACCCCATGGAAAGGGACAGTCCTGGGGGAAAAAAAAATCAGAAGACACCAGATCTTGTGCTCTGAGGATAGACAACCCCATCATTATGTTAGAGGAACATGCTGCATCCACAGTCAAGGACTGTATTTGTGGAGTGACAAGGACATTGTGGAAGGGAATGGAGAGATATTACTGCCTGCAGTTTATTACCTCAGTCCTCTGCCAAAGATTGCTGAGCCCATAGATCTAAGGACAGAGTGACTGGTACTGCACTCTCTCTCTTATTTTTTGGGTTTTTTTAATGCAAGTCAGTTGGGGAAGCAGCTTTGGTTTGGAAAGTATCCCTTATCTGACCCTCTTACATCTGACTTGTGAAGAGCTGCATTGCTCTGTAGGTTCCCAGGTTTTCCTGGAGGTTCAGCACTGTACATATAAAGATTTCTCCTCCTGTGGGCAGCTCTGTGTTCCTTCAGGGAGGTGGAAGGGTTTGGAGATGTCTCCACCTGACATCTGTGATTTCTGTATGTGTTGTACTGGTTGTTGGACACTGAAGTCCAAGGGAGTGTTGGAAAAAACGGTTTCCCATCCTGCACTCCATCCTCCTGCAGAACAGGCCTGTGTGAACCCCTGACAGGGTTAATGGAGGTGGGGAGCCTACTGCTGCCCTTTCACAGCTGAAAGGGCACAGGAGAGCAATTACAGCTCCTCATATTCCCTTAAAGATATTTTGCTTTTCATCAAAACAACAAATATAAAATATGTTCCTGAGGCTTGTAATAAAGGATGACAATTTTTGTAGTGTGTAACTTCAAACACACATTTATAAAAATAATATTTAAAATGCAATTATATGGTTTGAAGTGTATTCTATATGTGACTTTCTTATACATGATGCAGGTTCATCTATATAATATTGATGGAAATGTGTGACATATATAATTATGTGCTTCAGCCTCAACATTTACTTAGCCAAGGGTGTAATTAACACCTTGACAGAATGAATATTCTATTATTCTATTTATATAAGTAGTGAGTGTTTGGTCTATATTGAGCAAGAGCTCAATATATAAGCATTTATTGGAATAAACTTTCCTCTCAAGCTTTTTCAGCTTCTGTCCTTGTCTTAAATGGAAGCACTGAACAAAACAGAAACAAACCATTCTTAGCCCCAAAATCTATATTTTTGTCTGATATTAATTTATTTTTGTTTTAGGAAAACCTATTTTAAATTACCCTTCAGGCTGCTGGAGGTACCAGGCTGAGATGAGCACATGGAAATGGCAAGCTGAGTTTAGGAAAACTGGGTCATCAAACAAGACAGGACAGTTTGGAGCAGCCAGGAACTGCTGCTTCCTTGCAAGTTAAACCTTCACTCACTAAATGTCAGAGCCACCAGCTGCCAAGGAAATCATCTTCTTATGGCATAGATGAGTGTTGTCTATATATTCAACCAGACAAAATACATCCAGTGTTAAATTTCCGTGATTCAAGGTGCTAATCTGGAAGTGACTCTCCAGTCTGGATTAGACAGAGCCAATATTTGAGCATTCCAGTGGCTGATAGATAAAGTGGTTTAAGGTAATTCTGGTAAATTAGAAATACCTTCCATTTCCAAAGAAACAAGGGATCTGAACAACACAAAAGAGAAAGTCTTCTGGATGTGGATACTTGGTCATTTCTTCCAATTTCCAGGTGCACTCCATCTGCTCTTAGGAAAATCAGCATTGTACCTTGAGACTACCAGGCTGAATTCTTGGAAAGAGAAGGAACTACAGGGGACCCAGAAAATAGCTTTAAATAGATTCTCTTATCTTGGTTCTCAGGGAAGATTTGGAAAGCTTTGGTATACATTTCAGTGCAAAACCCATTAATTTACAAACTGCAGTGTTTATGTTGGGAAATGCATCCTGCTCTTCTGTGAGCAAAACAAAAGGTCCTTATCTTGATGGATTCTCTTCCAAAAAAAAAGAAAAAAGAAAAAAGTGAATGGATCACAGAAGCTTCTGCCTGCCTCAGGGGAATTTGGCTGAAAAGGGAAGATGAGAACATGTGGCAATCCACTGACAAGTGCCATGAAGCTTTTCAGAATTAACTGTTTCAGATTTTGCACACATCTCTTTTTTTTTAATTATTTATTAAGAAACTAAACAGAGCAACACTTGCTCAGAGGTAACACACTTCCCATGGAACACTTTGCCTTGGGAAATAACTCACACTTTCCATCTTTAAAGGATGGGATCAGCCTGGCTGCTGAAGCACAGAGGAGCCTGACACGGCACCGCAGGCTCCAGCACCAGAGTAAATAAATAAACCAGGGGTTTATCTCAGCCCCAGAGGCAGGGAATGCCTCTCCTCCCTCCCATCCCGTCTCCCTCCAGGATCCACCCTCGTGTCCGACCATTCCCCATCCCCTGCAGCCCTGCTCCAGCTCTTACCCAGCTTCTGCCTTTTCTCTACCCTTCTTCTGTCGCTCTTGCTGGGACCTCGGGAGCTGCTGCAGGGGATGTGGATGTGCACGAAGGAGGGGGAGTGACCACCAGGGTTCTTCTCCTCCAGAGCTGACCTCACCCAGGGCAGGACACTTCGAGCCCCAAATTCCAACAATTAACTGCTGGACTGCACCTCCCCTTAAAGAGCCACCTTGTATCAGAAACATAAAAGCTGAAACAGGGATGGGGTGGGCTGTGAGAATGTTAAAGAGATGGACTACTGCAAATAGCAATATTTATTTAGTATGATTAATCTTATTTTAAGGATGAAATACACATATTTAAGAAATGTGCTTATTTCAAAGGTGAGCTGTAAATTTCCTATCTGAAATTTAGTTTTCGTTAGTCTTTTTAAAAGCATAAGGGGTCCTTAAGAACCATTATTTAACTGGAAGAGATAATAAGAAAATATTTAGATAATAAAGGAAATAATTCGTTAGTGCTTCACAATGAAGTTACAAATAGTGAAGTCCTTTTGAAAAGACAGCACAAAATTAATTAACCAATTTAATTACAACTAGATATTAAAATGATATTAAATTTTTGCTGTTTGGCAATCATTATTTGAATGCTAGGAAATACTCCAGGATTAATTATGTGACTTTATGAATAGATGTTTATTAAAGTTTGGATATTGAACTCTGTGTTTACTGAAACCTTTTCTCTTGAACTGCAATTTTAACTGTAATGTAACAAATCCTTCAACTTGAGTTCTGCTACATGAAATACCCTCTATGCCTTGACCAAATTTAAGGTCCTTTAACAGCATTTTTGTACAGAATTTTAGGCTAGGAGGAACAAAAGGATGCACTTTTCACGACCCTGGAACCCTGTGACCACTGGGAAATCAAAAGGGTGGTGACACGAAGGAAAACTATTGTCCACAAAAATAAGCTCTTCAAGGGGCACCAGGAATGCACAATAAAATCCCAGTTTCCTTTGTGTAGCTGTTTATGCCTATGCCTTGCATCATCCAGAGCTCAAGAAAAGATCTAAACTAAAGAGGAATTCAGGTTTCTAAGAAAAATCTATATTCTTAAAAAAAAAAAAAAACAAAAAAACTATGTGAAAAAAATCTTTTAAGAATTTATCATTTCTTTACAAATAAAATATGTAAGTCTGAGGTAATGGAAATCCTCCTGTCCTCTCTGTGGGAATTAGAGAGGTAGATTTAAAAAGTGATTCCAGCAAGTAGAAGCAGATGGGAAAATAACCTGATTTGTCAGAACTGGAGGATTTAGTGAATTTGTTGCCTTCTTTCGTTACTAGAATGTAGCAGCATGTAAGAGCTTAATCAGAGAATGAGCTCTACTTTGATCTGAAATAATTTCAAGTAAAAAGGCAAAAGAAAAAAAAAAAGGACTGGTCTTAAATTCTTAATTAAGCAAAGCTGCAATTTAACCTAGTAGCCTTTTTTTTTTTTTCCCAGAAGACTGAAAAATATAGAAAACTAGTGAATAAAAAATATAGAAAAATGTGTGAGTCTCATGTTACACTCTCTGAAAATAATTTATTGTGTCATATTTTGTCAGAAAATTTTTAAAGAAGTTTTTGTTGTATAAATCCTATTCAAAGATTTTTTCTAATTCAACTTGAAATCAGTGAAGAGAAAAAATTCCATTGACTTTAGTAAGCTTTGTCAGGGAACTGCCTGGTAATTTATTCAGAACATTGCAATTAAATTTTCTTCTCATAAAATTGTTCAATAAAAATGTGTAAAATTTGCAGTTACCACACTTTTTTTTGTGTTTAAATGTTACCCGGGTACTTGCAGAGCAAAGTGAAAGCTGTGTGAGTGGAACAAGTTTAAGCAATGAAAACGGTCAGATGCTACTTGTAAGCAAAAATGAAATCAACAGATTTTTCTCGTTTCTCCTTAGAGGCTTTCCAAAAAAGTAAGCAAGAGCAGATTTGGAGAAAAAACCCAAACAAACAAAACCACAGTTCAAAAAGCTGTAGCTTTAACAGTTTGCTTTTATATCAGGGAAGTGAAGAAGTGTTTTTTTAAAGAAGGATTGTTTTAAAATTGTATACTTTTACAATTAAACCGATTGTGGGAATTTATTCATAGGGAATGATGCTAAAAGCAGACACATTTTATGTTGCAGCTGTTGGCCATCTCTAAAGAAATATAAAATAATTCATTTTTGGAAGCTAATCACTTTTGGAAAAGACAAACTGTCTTGAAAGCAGTAACTTTTAAGTTGCTAATGCACGTGATCCTTTTTCAACAATCATTTTCGGGTGTGGGTTTTGCAGAGAGAGCAGAGGACAGGATCCTGCTGGAACTGGTTGAGCACAGGGCGGGAGGAGCTGCAGGACAAAGCCCCGAGGAGCCCAAAGGCAGCAGTGACCTCTGGAGCCCTGGGGCACCTCTCGCACAAACTGCACTCCCTCCCTCCCAGCCGGGCTGCAGCCCTTTGGGAAGTGAGTTACCACATTTCCTACACGGCAAAGAACAAATTTACCTGGAATTCTGTCTAATCTTGTAACGGAAAATATAGAATTGAAGCGCTCTTAAAAGGTTGATGTGTTTTTTTCACATTTAATCAAAACTTGCTGTTACAGAGGTTGGAAGGAGATTGCAAACGGGCAAATCTCAAGGGAGGGAAAAATCGTGTCAGAATTCATATTATTCTCACTGAATCTTCAGTCTTTTGTGCTTTTGTGCTTTCTGGTTAGTAAAAAGCACTTTTGTGCTTTCTGGTTAGTAAAAAGAGGAACTATTTCCCTTCTGGGCAAGGCAAAGCACTGTTACAAACTACAGTGATGCCACAAGCCATGGCAGTCACCAGCATTTTTTAATGCAACACTCATCAGGAGGAATTTAAGAGAAGAGGATCTGTCTAAATGAGTAATGTAGAAAGGAAAAGTCAAGCTAAATCAAAATAAACAAACCAGAAAGGCATATTTTCTTAATACTTTACATTACACTCTGTGTAAGGTACAAAATCTCTGATGCGCTGAATGCTTAAATTATGCAGAGGTTCATGGGGAAAATCCTGCTGCAGAATCTGCATTTTGGTTTTACATATAAATTAAAAATATATATATACTGAGTGTACTCTTGTATTTTGTCTTCAAACATTTTATGTTCTTAACAAATTGCACAGAGTTTTTTTAAGCAGAACACCCAAAATCTAACACAGGGGTACATGGCAGAAAATATACTTTAAATCACCAAACAGATATATTTTTTTATGCCTTTTAATACAAAATTCTGGGTCCATTATAACAAAAGGATGCACTCTGCACGACCTTGAAAGCCTGTGACCATTGGGAAATCAAAAGGGTAGTGACACTAAGGAAAACTATTGTCCAGAAAAATAAGCCTCTCCAAGGGGCACCAGGAATCCACAATAAAATCCCTGTTTCCAAGAAAATTCAGGCATTTCCATCAAAAAAGACTGGTAAGATAAATAGAATGTCCTCATAAGCCACAGATTCTTAATAATACAAAATGTCTAAGTCCATGGTAAACAAAGCCCCAAGGAAAACTAACATCTCCTAACTCAGGCTTCTCAAGACCTGGGTCGTGACCCAGTGCCTCGTCACAAGGTACCTCAAAAGCATTTCTGAGCTGAAATTGCAGGGAATTTGTTTTGCATAACATATATTTCAGTTAGAGTTTCACTCCTTGCAGAGCTCATAAAACTCCTACAACTGTCTCCTTGCTCATAAGGTGTAATTTCAGGGTTAACAAGGATTGCTGTCGTTATCTTTTGAGGATTTCAGCTTCCATGTGAACACACACTGATCTGAAAGAAACCCCAGCACGTTAGTTGGGGTTTTCTGCCCTTAAATTTTGTGCATTTTTGGGGTTTTATCCCCAAGTTCTTCAATAAATCCATTTGGAGACCTTAAAAAATCAATAGTAAATGAATTTTGCTATACATTTTGCATTTTGCTTTATAATTTGGTATTAAGACTCTTAACCTTTCATTTACTTTTTTTTTGGATTTGATTCTTTTCAGTTTCATTTAATGATTTCATGGGAGAATAAAATATTTGTGATAGATTCAAATCTCAGAATGTATTATTTTGTGACAAATGAGCATGGCTGTGGTGACAAAGTCGTTTGCAGAACATCTGGATTTAAGTTGAGTCCTGCCTGTAGCACTAAACTCACCTTATTCTACCCTGATCCTGAAGGAGGCAGAAGCCAACAAATTTTTCATCATTTTTTTGCTGTTCAAAGGCATTTTTGCTATCGAATGCCATAGTTTTGCTAGTCAGCACTAGCAAGAATTAATTGAACAAGGGAAGCTATACATATCAATATTTTTGGTTGATTTATACTTTTGAAAGGCTCATTCTGCAAATATTTAGATACGTGAGTAAATCTGCTCACATAAATAAAATTACTTGCATGTTTAGATGTTTGCAGAATTGACCTATAATTTCCATAAAAATCTAAAGAAAACCATGTCTGATTTTTCTCAAAGAGTTAATAAAAGGGCATATATAATGGGAGGATGTGAGAACTAGATGATTTATTTATTAAATCAGTTTAATACAAATCAGTTTGGTAAAAATTTAATACAAGTAAGAATTACTGCCTCCAAGAACTTCTACACTTTGGCTTTAATTTTAACTTTTTATTCCTGCAAAAAAACTTGTGGGGAGCATTCTTAAAGGTAGACTATAATGAGTTTCAAGGGCTGAATCACAATAATCTGTGTGTTTTCATCAATTTTTGCAAAGCTGACAACTCTGTGAAGTAAACTGCAAATCTGCCATAGCTGGTTGCATATGGCTCATGTTTAACCAGAAAATAATACCATGTAAGAGCTGCACAGTAAACAGTTCTTAAACACTGACACGACCTGGTGTCTTGAGATGCATGATTTACATGGAAAAATACCTTTTGTCCACATCAGTTTTGTGTTCTTTGTGGGTTAATGAAATCACAGCACAGAAGTGTTGCTTCGTAATAGGCTACAGAGCAGGAGTAAATTTATGCGAACAGGGAGAGGGATGTCTTTCCCGAGCTCACAACCCTAATTTCTAGGGAAAGGCTGTGCCAGGACGGGTGATTTTCGCGCATCAGAGGAGGCAGGAGGTGTCTCCCGGCTGGAAGGCGGCGGGAGGCGGCAGTGGCAGGACGGACGGAAGGCTCTGTGTCCAGCCAATCTCATCAGCTGCGCAGAGCAGCTTTTCCTGCGGACTCCCATCGGATCCTGGGCTCCATCGCATCCTGGACTGCCACCGCATCCCGGGCTGCCACTGCCACCGCAGAGATGCTGCTGCGCGTCCCGGCTGACAGCGGTGCCCACCTCCCGCCGCTTCATCCCAGATGTCCCTGTCCCTCCCTGTTATTAAAGCGAGTGGATATTATCCCGTCTTTGGAACGCTTTTCTTTCTTATTGCTGTACTTCAGCCTGTTTGCAGCCTGGGGGCAGAGCCACACCGGCTGGTGCCGGCAGCCGGGAGGAGCCGCTTCCCGGAGGGTTGTGCAGCTGGGACAGGCTCTGGGCGGGGGATAACACCCCCTTCCCTCTGACAGACATTCAGTTACCTCATTCTGAGGCAGAAAGGAGCTTCCCTCCTAAAAAGACTTTTTTTTTAAACCCCATCTTTGCATGTTTTTATGTGAGCTCCAGCCTGTATCCATCCTCAGCCTTTTTTCCCGTCTGGGCTGGATCTGTGGACTTTATTACTCCGAGCAAGCACATTTTCCCACTATGCTGAGGTCAATTACACATTCTTCCTCGTGGTAAGGTTTGTTTACCTCCTGTCATGCTGTTCTTTTCCAACAGAACATTTTGAGCTCGGGATAACAGGATCATCCTTTTAGTATGCACATCCCAAAATGTGTTAAACTACTGTTAATGTATTTTATCTTCTTAGCAGGGATCTGGAGCACGCACGACACAGGCACTGGAAAAAAGCGTTGCCTTGGGATGAGAGGTGAGATCCTGTGTTATGCTTGTAGCCATAGAACTGGGAATATATAGCAGGTTTAAGATGGTTTTATGCCCTTCTAATCCTGAGCTGCTCTGCAGGCTGGGGTAGACATCCTAATGCTTAGTCAGCCTGAATCTCAATGTGTTTTAACTAACCTGTGAACTCAGCTGTTCCCTGAATTTGCAACATGCTCCTGTGAGAGGCAACAACCTCTGAAATGCACCTTCCAGTGCCCAGCTCCTGCACAAGTGCTGGGAAGGGAAATCACTGAAGGGGAACTTTGACAAGCTGCATAATGAAATACCTCCCCCAAATGGATGTAAAAACTGCTTCACACTGTCCTGCTCCAGGAGTTCATCCTAACTGGCAGGATTTTGAATTTAATGAACACATGCAGAGATTTCTGTCTAGGACATCTTCAGTCAGTGCTCTTGAAGCACAATCTGATGTTGCACAGAGAAAAGAGCCTGAGGGATGCTCTGGATGCTGGGTGAAGGACGAGCATCCTGCCACTTGCAGGTGGTTTACAGAGCCTGCCCTGCACCTGCTCAAGTTTTGTACATTTAACAGGCAACCCGAGAGCTTCTGTCTGTAACCTGCTCATGTTTCTGCTGAAAGAGAGAGAGAGGAATCCCTGCATTTCCTATTGTATGCAACTGTTGGAATTCAAGAGTGGAATAAAGTACCAGCTGGTTTTCTGCTGTGCATGAAGATCAGGTGTGTGTGTAAACTCCCACATTTCTTACATGTACAATACCCAAACCTCTGGCTCTTTTTAGAGGCTGCCTGACAGAAAGAGCTCTCAAAATCTAATACCTGCTTGACTCTCCTGAGTGCACACAATCTGCTCAACAGGGGAGAGGTACATGTCTTCCCTGGGATCAACATACAAACCACAGGACACAATGGAATCATGAAGACAAGGTCTGGTCCCTGGGTCATCTCATCAGGTCCTCACATCAAATATTGGTAATACATTTGGATTTCAGAGAAAAATGCAGGCAATGCTGTACTTCATCCTGCAGTAACAGTTAATGAGCCCGACAGAAAAACAATTCTATGTGTAACCTGGAGTCAAACAGTAATATATTGACTCATTTCTAAAATGCCACATGGTGTAAGGGAAGTATATTTTGGAAGGAGATGTCTCGTCTAGAAATGACTTGAGCATATTTTTAAGTTTAGGCACAGAAAAAAAGGTTAAACCAGTCCTGTTTAGTTCCCCTGCCCTGAAGGAGGAGTTCAGAGAGTGCACAGAGGTGAGTGCAGGGCTGGGGCCAATTCCTCCTGTGCTGAACCTATGGATGGGCTGAAGCACCAGCAGGAGCACTCATGTGCAAATTGCCCACCAAATGTGTAGGATCAGATTCATGGTGCAGCCTGCCTTTGTAGCTTGTTTTGATGGAAAGAACACCTCTCCTCAAGACACAGCTTTCATGGTTTGCAAACTTATATACTCCTCACTTAAGCTATTTACACAGTTTCAAGGGCTTAAGCACATATTTAGATTATGTGGTGCCCCCAAATATTACGATTTACACAAAATCTAGAGAGTTCACAACATATAGCTGTGGAGAAATAAAATCTATTAAGCAATTTTACAACAGGGGAAGTTGTGCACTGTTACAAGATAGAAACTGTACTTCAGAATAAATATGCAGGGACATATGCATGAATTAAAATGCTGTGTTACATACACAAATTAAAAATCTCATCAAAATACCAGCAATATTAGGCAAAATTGGAAACCTGTGCATGAGAGGAATTCGCCCATCTGGAGTGAGATGAAGCAGGGAAGTTGTTAGACAACAAAAACCTTCTGACGAGAAAAGCAAATCTCAAACCACAGAGACTTTAATGCAGTGGTGTGGGCAGGTAAAATCCATGATCTGTCAAAAGGGCAGGAGGATGCCTGGGGTGACTGAAATGGTGTTTAACAAAACAGACTATCCAGAGAATCTGAACCAGAAAATAGATGGCCAGCATTCAAAACCCTGCCTTCCAAAATTGATTTTGACGTGAAAAAAATATAAACCCTGTTCCTCAGCAAGTTCATGTGGGAAACATTTCTAATTTCAGCATTACACGTGGCCCTATCCTGTACCACAAAAAGGCTGCTTTAGTTATGCAAGTAGCTGCCTTTCAATTTGACAACTTATAACCAGTTTTCAGGATTTAACCCACCTGAAATGGGAAGGGAATGGATAAAGAACTGAGTGAAAGGATGAGTTTATTTAATTTCCCATGATGTTATGAAGGTGGAGGCAACACACAGAATCAAACCCCATAGAAATTGCATAAAAGAGCTTTATAGAAATGTAATTTCAGCCTGCAACAAAGTAATACATAATAAATGAAAAGGATTAGAAAGCTAAATGCAGACTTTAATATACTTAGCTAGCAAATTGAGAAGACAAATGAGGCAGAGTTCATTCTCCACATTCAAATTTTGTTATAATAAACATGTTTATAATAAATTGTCAAAGAGCTCCTAAAAGGACAGGTTTGAGACATTAGTATGCAGCAGTCCTTTACAGCATGCCAGAGATACAGCAAATGTTACATTATTTATTACAGCAATCAATACAGTTAAAAAAATTTTTAAAATTAGACATGAAGTCTATGCCATTACTGTAACCGTGTTTCCTATTTTATATGTAGATTGGTCTTATTTAGGACAGGGCTTAGTGGTTTTATAAGTACATTTCACTAAGCTAAAACACAAGGTAACACAGCTTATTTGTACCCCATTTTTCCCTATTAAATAGTTTTACAAATGAAGCAAATAGAAATTAAAAGGTGAATGCCAGTTTCAAATGTCTTACAAATACAATGACAAAAGTGTGAAATCTTTTTTAATAAAACCTCTATTATCAGTCATTTTTCATGACAAGTGCAAGCACATAGAAACAACTCATAAAACTAATATTGAATTAAATTTTTCATTGACATTGAGGAAATTCTCAAAATATCTCTTTTTATTCTGTTCTCACAAGAGGAAAATTTTCATTCTACATCTTTTTCAGCTGAATGTTTTAAAATAAAGACAGTTCAGCAGCACATGACAGGTAATCCCCAGTTACACAAAAAACCCACAAAAGTGTACAGAAGAGAAATGAAGACAGACCTTTAAGGAGCTCCACTGCTGCAAAGATCTACCAGAGTTGTGACTGTGTGAGGATTCATAGGAAAAGTTTGCAGCCTCCCTCTTATCAGGAGAATAACTCTGTAGCTAATGATTAAAGTGGCTTCTCTTAAATATTCCTTTGGGGTTTTTGTTTCTTTTAAAGATGACCTGATCTCTCCACACATTTTCTTCCAAATGTATAAAGTATAGTGTCTGAAAGAATCCAGACCTGGCTATAAAATAGGGGTTTGGACACTGATTTTATGCTGGTGTTCTGTAAGTTTAGAAGATCTTCAGGCTTTCAAGTATTCCCAAAGTTTTGAGAAATAAGTTAGATTTTATTAATCTGTCAGAAATCTTTCCATATAGAAATTGATCTTTGGATAGTTTGTTTTGAAAAGAAACTTGTTGTTTCACAAAGATTCATCCCTCTTAGTTGTTTTTGATTTCTTTTATGGATTTGGATAGTTCAGCACAATTCACTGTGCCTTCTCCAGTATGAAAAAGTTCAGACAATTCTGATTTTGGTAGGGAATAGAAGTAGAGCAGAGTCCAAGGCAAGCCTTGATAATAGCTGTTAGAGTATGCATGAATCAGTAACCAAGAAGAGAGAGAACAGAATTATCTGCAGCAGAAGAAAAGTGCAGTGAAGGAAACAGAAATATCTTCTCAGCACACATGCATACATGTGGTTCCATTACAGGAAAAGAAAAAATCAAAATTTCGGTATATTTGTTGTAAGGGTGAGGTATAGATTTTCAGAATAAAATCTGAAAGTGATTTTCAGTAATTTTTACCATTTTTTTCTCCTGTCTCTGTATATGGATTGCACCTCCAAAACCTTCCTACAGTAACGTGTTTTACAAGCACCACCTTGCAACCTATAAATCACCGTGTTCTTGATAAGGCTGTCAAAACTCTCCAAAACTCTCTGCCCAGCTGACATGGCAGAGAACTGCTTTCACTACACAGTACCCTTTAAAATATTAAGAAAAGTTCTGGCACTTTTTCTTTGGCCATTCCTTTTTTTAGCAACTGATGTATTTGCAGACCCCAGGACTCCCTTCCAAGATACACAAAAACACAAGTCAAAGGTCAGCAGGAGGATGTAAAAATACCATTTAATCTTATCTGTGCAACACTTCATGTAGACTTATTTCACCATTTTCAGGCTCTCTTTGTTGAAAGACTAATTTATTTCTGAACTGACAAAAAGAGATAATCAATTTGCAGCGTGAATTGACTAAAAGCTCCTACCCTTACATGTAAGTTTTTCCATAGATAAGATTTGAATATGCTTATGATGCAAACGTTTATATTAAAGAATTAAAAATCAATGCAGAGCATACAAAACATTTTTTATATAAAGTTTCTGTACTGTGTCATGTTTATTTGCTGCCAGTTTAAAAAAATTTTGTTTTACACAGTTAGACACGAAGTATCTTTTCTTTGGGAATGTTTTCCTTATTATGCACGTACAAGTTACTGGGACACTTTTGTATTTTCCATTGCTGTGTCAATTCACTATTCTGTTTCTGCAAGGGTGTTGATAACAAATTCACACACTCATGCTAAATTGCTGACTTCAGTGTTGAGCATTTTGCTCTCTTTTAGCATTTGTGGGTCGGGACCTCAGAAAGGCACTTTGCCTAATCCGCAGAAAATTCAAATTTCGAATTTGACTGCGTCCTCCATTACACGTGATCTCCCTGCAGCTCCCAACCAGTACATTCCGCATCAATCCCGGACACTACAACACCAAAGTTTGCAGAGAGCAAACCGGCCGAGGATTTGCACTGATGATGAAGGAACAAATTGCAGTTTCTGGGAGAAAAGCAGCAGGAGCCCGTGGCCGGGTGTGCCTGCGCGGAGCCCGCCCGTCCTGCCCCGGCAGCGCCCGGGCTCGGCCGCTTTGTCTGAGGCCTCACACGCGCAGCACCTCGCCAGCCTCGCCCTCCGACCTGCGGGAACGGGGCCGCGGAATCCTAATAAAGAAATTAAACAGTAATAAATACGGCGGGGGGACGACGACGACACAAAAGCCTTTTTCTCGTTGTGTGCGAATGCAGTCCCGATAGATACTGCCCGGTTTCCATGGGGACATTTTGTTCTGACTTCAGATCCCGATGGTCGGGGTGAGCTGAGGCACTTTTGGGGCTCTTTCGCCGAACCGAGCAGAGCCGCCCGGTGAAGTGAGGCAAAACTGTTCGTTATCAATCGATTTTAGGTTATTTATTCTTTTTAAAAAGATGATTACTCCTAATCCCTGAGGAACCGTGGCCGCTGGCTGGGCACAATTAGCACATTTTTAGCATTCCTGCGAGGGCCGCCCGCCAGGGCAGGACAGACACCCCGCGCTGGGGTCCCCGAGCAGCCCGGGCGCGGGGAGACCCCTCGGGGTGCGCCCGGGGGGCTCCAGGACCCCTCGGGATGCACCTTTGGGGTGCTCAGGAGCTTGGGAGGCCAAGGCGGGTGAGCCGCCAGCAACACCGTGTGAGCCCAGCTCGGCCGGGACAGGACCCGCCACGTCATTTCGGGGCTTTTCACCCCAAAACGGCCCAGGTTTCCTCCCATCACTGCGCTGGTGGCCCTGAGCGACTGCGGCCACGCGTGGCCGTGGCGGCTGCGGTGGCACTCGTTCCATGAGGGACGGGCGCAGCCCCCACGCCCCAAAATCTCTTCAAAATCCCTCACTCTGGATCGCTCACTCCCCATCCCCGCCGAACCCCGCGGCCGGCCCGCCCCGTCCCGGCCCTGCCCGGGGTCTCCTCCATCGCCATCCCCCTGCGGGAGGAAGGGGCGGCCGGGGGCGGCGGCTGCCATTGGCCGGGCAGCGGCGGCCGCAGCTGCAGGACACAATTAATTATGCTAATGGCGCGGGGAGCGGATGTGCTCGCTTCCCCCCGATCCCTCTCCCCGTTTTTGGCTGGCCGGGCGGGAGGAGCCGCCCTGGCCCGATCACATGATATTGTCTTCGCGCCACTTTCGTAAAACCCTTTTTATTCCAGGGCTCAGCTCGGCTCTAAGGTACCGTGTTTATCTTCCCCTTTCCCTGCTCTCTCCTTCGCGCTCCTTTTTTTGTTTCGCCTTCCCCAAAACCGGCGCGAGCCCAAGGGCGCTCCCCGCTTTGCACCTCTTCTATTATTTTATTTATTTTATCGCTTTTCTCTTTTTTTCCCCTCT
>VYZP01055440.1:17671-47253 GCA_013400635.1 Hypocryptadius cinnamomeus
CACTGCCCTGCACCTGGAGCTGGTGGCACTGGGGTGGCCCTGTCAGGGCACAGCTGGGGACCTGTAGCAGGTGCCAGCAGGGCTGACCCCAGGTTCCAGAACAAGAGGAGGGGTGACAGCCCTGCTGGCTCCTCACAGCATGGAGCAGAGCCAGGGATGCCACCAAGCTGCCCTTGGTGGCATAAATGGAGAGGAAGCAGGAGGAGGGAGGAGCTGTGGGGGTGCAGGGGGGTCCCATCAGGGTTTGTCCAGATCTTCCAGCCCTGGAAGTGCCCAGGGCCAGGCTGGATGGAGCTCTGGTCTAGTGGAAGTTGTCCTTGCCCATGACAGGGGGCATTTAACATGGGCCTTAAGTTCTCTTCCAGCCTAAATCATTTTGGGATTCTGTGATTTTCAGCCCAGGGGTGAGGAGGAGGAGGATGGGGGATGCCTCCTGAGCATCCAGCCTTCCTGGGAGCAGGCTGCTCTGTCCTGGGGCTCTTCTCTCACCTGCCCCAAGGAGAGGGGGACAAACCCTCCCCTCTCAGGGCAGGGGGACCCCTGGGGCCATTGTCCCACTGCTCTGCAGTTCGGGGACAAACTCAGAGGAGGTGACACAAGAGCAGTGGGGGGTTTGAATCCTTCTCTGGCTTTAAGTGCTCCTGGGGTCACCCATGGCCAAGGTGGGCACAAAGCAAGAGCCTTGGAGGAGCCCCGTGCTCCCAGCACTCCTTGGCACAGCTCCAGCTCCCCTCTCCTGATCCCCTCATTAGCTGCAACACGGAAAGTGTTTTGAAACCTTTGCAGAGGGGTTTGTGTCCCCCCCTCTCCTCCCGCTGCCTCGGCCACTTTTCCCGTCACGCTCATTAGAGCCCTGAGTATCAATCAGGGGGAGATGAAAGCCAGCTGGGGATACATTACAACACCTTGGGAAGGGATGAAAGCGCCTCTTTAGTCCTAACAAACCTCTCCAAGCCCGATTGCATATGGATGTGAGCCTGGCTCTCGCTGCCTTTCATCTCAGGTTTTGCCTTTTGGGCTCTTTGGCTTCTGCCCCCACAGCAGCGACCCAGTGACACCACGGGTGTCACCAGCACGGTGGCTGGGGACCCTGGCATGGGTGGCACAGCCTGCTGGACACACCAGAAAGATTCTTAAGAGGTTTTAGAGGTCTCACTTTGCCCATTTGTCCCCTCTGATATCTGAGGGTTGAGAGGGTGACACAAAATGTGCCCAGCAAAAGGAGTTTCCATGGACACCTCCAGGTGCACGTGGGTCCCATCCCAGCTCTGGGTGGTTCCCACCGAGGGAGGGGGCAGGATCAGGCTGCCTTGCAATGGATTTTAAATTTAGAAATTGTTCAGATTTGTACTTTGGAAAAAAAAATCCATGGGGCATTAAATATTTACAGAAAATCAGCAGCTGCGTAAATAATAGAAAAATCCAATATTCGGCGAGTGGACCGGTTTTCAATAAATTTGAAAATTTTATGATATTGTTATTATTATTTATTGCCTATTTTATTTGCTGGTGTCTCTCCTCGCAGGCTGCATGGATCTGGGTGTTGGATCACCCCGTGCCAGGCCAGGGGTCAAACTCCTCCTGCCCAGAGCTCTCCTGCTGAGCCCGTCCCGCTCACTGCACAGGTGGGATGTGCCCGCGGCAGCAGGCAGGGACAGGATCCCTCTGCCACCCCCTGCCCTGCTGATGCCCACCCTGGCACGGCCCCACAGTGCCACGGGGGTCCCTCAGGGCCACGGGAGCCCCGTGGGAGCAGAGGGCTGTGGAGGGTGACGGCGACGTAGCACCTCCTCTAATGGGATCCTCTCCACAAGTAATTAAGCTCCGGCTAATGCTAACCGTAATGTGATGTATGTATGCCTTTAACTAATCATTTATTAGCCTCGTTGATGGTTTGTCAATATTAATTCATTTATTTAAACAACTCCGAGCTGTAATGAAGATGTTTGCTTTAAGGGGGGAAAAAAGAGATGGAGCTGCCAGGAGATTTTTTTGTTGACTCGATGTGTGTCGCCCTGCCCCGGGTGACGAGGAGCCGCTGCCACCGCTCAGCCCGGGGCTGGTGGCCTGTCCTGGCTGTCACTGCTGGAACCGGGAAGCAGGGGGAGCACAGGGAGCTCCAGGCTTCCCGCACCAGCCAGGGCAGCAGGATCAGGTGCCGTTTCCTGCCCCGGGGCTCCGGCACAGCCTGGTTGTGCCAGCTCACACGGCAGCAGCTCCAGCGCCAGGCAGCTCCGGAGAAACTTTGGAAAAATTTCCCTTGGTTTGACTTTAAAACGTTCGAGCTGTGCCTCAAAGCCTGAAATCAAACCCAAACGTGCTGCCTGACCCAGAGATATCGGTTTTTGCTCGACTTTCGATTTGTTAATGATTTTGGACCAGTTTTCATTTCAAATCAAAGTACTTCTGTTTATTTTTTTTTGGAGCTGGAGAGTGGGAAACTGCTGATAAACTGGAAAAAAAGTACTTTTGGTCCTGTTTGATAAGCTCAGGTTGGATCAGATTTGGTCCTTGTTTTGTGCCCTCTGGGTGCTGCAGCAGGTGGGATGCAGGAACAGGGAATATCGTGGGAAGCATCCTGGGGCAGAGAGGTCCTGCCCTGGCTCTGGGCTCAGCAGATCCTGAGGTGGAGCCTCTGGCCAGACTTGGATCAGCTGCTTCCAGCTCTCCTTGGCAGCTTCTTAATATCAACTAGATCACCGTATTAAAGTTAACTTTCTCTTAAACAGGCTTAATTAGCGTCCTTCAGACAAACATAAATTAATCCTGGGATGCTCAGGAGGATGCGGAGTTTCCCCTTGATCGATCGCCGGTCCTGGCAGGAGACAAACTCCTCGGGAAGCTGGGGCATCCCTAAGGCTGCACCTGGAGCTGGGAGCGGGCAGCTCCTCGTGTCCTGCCCAGGCTGTGGGCACAGACAGCTGGCTCCGATGTCACCACTGCCATGTGGGACTGTGCGTGACCACGTGTGACAATTCACTGCTGTGCAGGACAATGTGTGACCATGCTCAGGCACACCTGAGCATTCCTGACCATTCCTCATCATCCATGAGCACACACAACCCAGCATCACCATGTCTGACCCCTCGCCATCGTGTGTGACCTTCTACAACTGCAGATGGCCACACACGACCATTCACCACCGCACACAGCCATGGACAACCAAATATCACCGTGCACAACTGGGCATGAGCACACACGAGCACTCACCACCACGGCTGACCATGGCTGACCACGGGTGACCGCGGGTGACCACGGATGACCACGGGTGACCACACTCAACCATTCACCACCATCCATGACGATGGACAACCATGGACAACCATGTATGACCACAGATGACCGCTCCCCCCCACGGATGACCATGTACAACCATGAATGACCATGTACGACCATTCCTCATCATCCATGACCATGGACAACCATGGACAACCATGTATGACCACAGATGACCGCTCCCCACCACGGATGACCATGTACAACCATGAATGACCATGTACGACCATTCCTCATCATCCATGACCATGGACAACCATGGACAACCATGTATGACCACAGACGACCACTCACCACCATGGCTGACCATGGCTGACCACGGCTGACCACGGATGACCATGGATGACCACACTCAACCATTCACCACCATCCATGACCATGAACAACAATGTATGACCACAGATGACCACTCCCCACCACGGATGACCATGTACAACCGTGAATGACCATGTACGACCATTCCTCACCATCCATGACCACACAAATCCACACAAAACATTGTACAAACAAATGTCATCTCGAACAACCATGTATGACCACACACAACCTCTCGCCACCACGGCTGACCATGTACAACCATGGATGACCATGCATGACCATTCACCACTGTCCATGACCACACAAAACCACACATGATCACGGACACCTCTCTATTCCCATGCACAACTCGGTATGACCACACACAACCACTCACCACCATCTGTGACCGCACACAACCACACGTCACCACATACAACCAGGCTCAACCCTATATTACCATGTATGGCCACTCACTGTCATGTGTGACCATGATCATCATGGATGATCACGCATGGCCACTCACCACCATCCATGACCACACACAGTCGTGGATGACCACGCACAACCAAAGATTACCATGCACAATTGAGTATGACCACACGTGACCACTCGCCACCACGGCTGACCATGTACGACCATGGATGACCACGCATGGCCATTGCCCACCATCCATGACTACACACAGCCACAGATGACCACAGACAGCCCTACATCACTGCCCAGCTGTGGACAACCACACATGACCACTCACAGTCGTGGATGACCACATGTGTGGCTATGAAATGTCCCCCCCACCACAGATGCAGCCCCAGCTGCTCCTTCAGCCCTCAGGTGCAGGGTTGGTGTCTTGGCAGTGCATGGCCATGGATAGTTTGTCTTCTTGGAAATGCTCCTTGCTCCTGAGACCCTTGCAGTGTCTGCAGCATCTTGCTGTTGCAGGGGACATTCCCATGGAGAAGGACCTTCTCCCGCATGGTTTGATCCTGTTGCCTGCTCTTTTCCTTTGGTGCTCTTCATTGTGTCCAAGAGGGACCAGAAAGCAGGCTCCTTCTCTAGGAAAAAATAGGGGAAAGAAAGATGGAGATTTGACAGGAGGTCAAAGGAACCTGGGCATGAAAATCACTGTGTTTTGGAAAACTGCTGAAAGGCTTCCAGTACAGCAGGAACCTGCATGGATCCCTCTGGAAACAGGGATGGAGAAAACCAGGTTAATTCCTTTCAAATAGTTGGTGGTATTTGCCTGTGTTGATAAAAGCAACAACTAAAGCTACTTGAGGCTTCAGTGGCCTTCAGTCTGGAATCCTGTAGGAAAAGAGGGTGAAGATCCTTCACTTTGGAGGCAGGGAAACTGAGGTGCTGAGGGTGTGACAGCCTTTTGGGGGTGCCACACCCATCTCAGCCCCAAAGTCCTCGTGCAGTGGCCTCAGAGCCTTGGCAGACCCCCAGAGCAGAGCAGGATTTTCCCTTGGGAATAACCCAGCTCTGTGCACAGAGCAGCTCCGGGTGGCTCAGCACCCCCAGAGGGAGGCGGTGGGGGGATAAAGGACCTGTGGGGGGACACGGGGGCCGGGTCCCCTCAGGGTGAAGGCACACAGGGAGCCAGGGATGAGCACAGGGATCACAGGGAGCACAGGGAACACAGGGAGCCAGGGATGAGCACAGGGAGCATAGGGAGCCAGCCCCGGGATGAGCAGAGGGATGGGAGCGGGGAGGGGGAGGCGGGGGGCCGGAGCTGCCCAGCCTGACACTGGGTCACGGAGCCGGGAGCCGGGCGAGGTGCCGAAGGGATCAATAGCAATTCTAATATCATACCAGTCAATTCTGACCTGTCATGGGCAGCGCGGCAGGCTGACTCCAGAGCTGCAGGACCTGATAAATGGGCTCTCAAAACCATATTTATAGCAAGAAAAAGCTCATAAAATGGAAACGGGCAGGGCGAGGGAGGAGGAGGAGGAGGCTGCAGCCCGGCCGCGCTCCGGCCATTATGTTGGCTGCGGGAAGGGGAAAGGGATGTGGGAAGCTGCCCTGGGGGCTGTTCAGGGGCTGGGATTTGGTGCTGGAGGGGTTGTGGGGTGGAGGCTCTGCCCATGGGGCAGGGGAGCAGCAAATGATGGTGTGGGTGGGGGACAGACGTGAGCATGGAGGGACACATGGCTGGGGGGGAGTGTTGGGTCGTTAACCCAGCAAACTCCTGCCCCAGTCCCCTACAAGCCACAAACCCCAGGGACACGGCTGTGGGAGAGCTCTGGGGCCACCTCAAACCTCGCTGAGGGGTCCTGACCTATTTCTGGGGGACACACGAGCTGTTCCCCCTCATCCCTCCCCAGGAACAATGAGACCTGCAGCTGCTCATCCCTGCTCCCCTCTGCTCCCGTCCTGTTCCTCCTGCTTCCCCCCATGAAGAGCAAATCCTGCCTGACATTTCCAGGAGCAGCAGTTTTCCTCCAGGCCTTGATGAGGAAAGAGAAAAATTGGGGGAAAATGAGGACAGGCAGGTAGGTGTGTGAGGGGCATCAGCTCCCCCGTGCCCAAAGAGGTTTGTCCCCTCTCCTCTGTCCCAGCCAGGGGTGACTCCTCATGCCAGGAGAGGTGTGAAGGGTCCCTGTGTGGTTCCCCTGCCTTGATTTGTTCCTTCATCCCTCTCCTGCCTCTTTATCCTCCTCCCTATGGATCAAACTCCACACAGTGCTGAGCTCTTCCACGTTTTTGGGCATTTTTCCTGCTGTAAATCCTCCCCAAATGTTGCTCCCAGTTATCCAGGGAGGTTTATCACCCCCAAAGGCCCCTCCCAGGAGGTGGGCAGGGGGAGCAGTGGGAGGTGAGCTCCTCTCCATCCTCTCTGTGCCTTCCCAGCTCCTCCGGATGTCTGTGGGCACTCAAGGAAAACCAAAGCACCCAGACACAGTGTCTCATGATTTATTCCATTCCATATTTTCATGTGGATTTAACCAGGCTGGCTGGAGCCCACCTGTGTTACAGGTGTGATGAGTTTGCTGGGCTCAGCTCGGTTCCTCCGAAGGAGGGTCTGTGGAGGAGGGCTTGGGAGGAGGAAGGGCTGAGGGGGTGGGACATGAACAGGGGTTGGACTTGGCATCAAGGTGCTCCCAAGCTAAGACTGATCCTCTGAGCTGTGGTCTCCATGTGCCTTGTGGCATTTTTGGGATGCTCCATGCTGGCACTGGGATGGAACTGCCAGGAATTTGGGATCTGTTACTTTGCCTTCATTCAGAGCAATAGAAGGGGCAGGAAAACTCCCACCTCCAGATTTCCCATCCTTGTTATTTTTGTTCCCTTGGAGCTTCTCTCCCCCTCCCCTGTGCAGCAGATACAAAGCTCTGATCACACCTGGATCGATGCACCCTGAGCCAATCACCCTGAGAGGAACCTGCTGCAAACCCAGCCCTGTTCTTGCTGCTCCTTCCTCCTTTCCCTCCTCACCGTCCTCCTCCCAGCAGCCTCACACTCTCCTCCTGTCCCTCCTGTGCCCTTGGCAGCAGCCTGGGGTGGCTTTGTCCCCTTATTCCTGACTGTGTGACAGTGTGTGTCTGCCTGTGCTGCTGTTGCATGGCCACGCTCTGCCCAGCTCCAGCTGCTGAGGGCAGGGGGACTACGGGGTGAGGAGGGGATGCACCCCCAGGCTGGAGCCATATCCCAAAATCCCAGACAAGCCCTGTCCAGCCTGGCCTTGGGCACTGCCAGGGATCCAGGGGCAGCCACAGCTGCTCTGGGCACCCTGGGCCAGGGCCTGCCCACCCTGCCAGGGAACAATTCCTGCCCAAGATCCCATCCAGCCCTGCCCTCTGGCAGTGGGAGCCATTCCCTGTGTCCTGCCCCTCCAGGCCTTGTCCCCAGTCCCTCTCCAGCTCTCCTGGAGCCCCTTCAGGCCCTGCAAGGGGCTCTGAGGTGTCCCTGGAGCCTTCTCTTGTCCAGGTGAGCAGCCCCAGCTCTGCCAGCCTGGCTCCAGAGCAGAGGGGCTCCAGCCCTTGCAGCATCTCCGTGGCCTCCTCTGGCCTGGCTCCAGCAGCCCCACGTCCTCCTGCTGCTGTTCCCCAGGGCTGGGGCAGCTCTGCAGGTGGGGTCTCACCTGAGCACAGGGGCAGAGGGGCAGAATCCCCCCCTGCCCTGCTGCCCACGCTGGGGGCTCAGCCCAGCACAGGGGGGGNCTTTGAGCATCTGGGGGATTTTTTGTGTTAAAAAATGCAATATTTCCCAAAAAAGTTTTTTATATGGATTTTTATTTTTAAAATAAATATCTATGGAAAAAAAGCAGTGTCTTTGAAGCCCCATTTCTCACCGTGTGGGAGAGTTTATCAAGGAGCTTGGTTGCAGGGATCTCAGTGAGGGTGAGACATTTTTCCCAAGCTCCCTGCTGGCAACAGGCAGGGAGAAGGATTTCCAAAAGGCAGCGGTGCCAGGGGCAGCCTTTTGGGATGGAGCAAGGTGGGGAGCAGGGTATAGGGCTGGATGTAAGGATTTGGTGCTGCTCAGAGTGTTTATTGCACTGCAAAAGCCTTCTCTGCTCCCTGGGTGAGAAGAGAAAGAGAAAGTCACAGAATCATGGAATTGTTAAGGTTAGAAAAGACCTCCAAGATCTTTGAGTCTAACCATTTACCCAGCTTTGCTTCTCCACTGAACCACATCCACATGGCTTTTGAACATTCCAGGGATGGTCACTCTCTGGGCAGCCTGTGCCAGTGCCTGACCACATTTCCAATGAAGAAATGTTTCGTATCCAATCTGAATCCCCTGGTGGAAGGACTTTCCAGGGGTTCAATTGCCACAGATGCTTTTGCAGAGGGAGCTCCGGAACTCTGCTTTTTCCCTCTGGTGAGGATCTCAGGAAAGCATCTGAGCAAAAGTTGGGCCATCAGGACGTGGTTTCCCCCTTTCCTCTTGATGGGTGCTTTGAGGACCTGGAAGAGGCTGCCTGGCTGGGTGGGATATGGAGGATTTCCACCCCTCTGCTGTTGGAGTGCAACAAGAGCAGGAGCCTCACAGAAATCAGGAATTTGAGGCCACCAGGAGCTGCCAGCGTGCAGGGACCAGTGCCCTGCCATGTCCTGCCTTCCCTTCTCCACTTGGCCACCATTGACATGTCCCAAAGGCTCCCAACCACCCTGCCCCAATCCCATCTTCATCTCCCACCTTCCTCATGCCCCAAACTCATCCTGCCCCACCTTCATCCTGCCCCATTGGCCTTCCTGATGTCAGGAAGGGTATTTTTGCATGGAACAGAAAGAAGGCAGGAAATACCAGTTTGGAGCTGGTGTCTGGAGAGCCACCACTGTGGTGGGAGGTGAGCTGGTGAGCAGCACCTGCTGGTCCTGACTGAAGCAGAACAGCTCCTGGGTGAGCCCTGTTTCTGTGCTCACGGGCACTTCTGGGCATCCATGGTGTTGGGCAGGGGTGACCCTGTGTCCACCACCAGCTGCACCATCTCCTGCCAAAGGCTCTCCAGCTGCCACCACCCCAAGGACTGAGCACCCCAGCTCAGCTGCTGTCCCCAGGGATGGACACACAAAGCCCAAGGCAGACAACAGCCAGGAAAAAAGAGTTTTCTGCAGCACTGAGAAGCGGAGCCCAAGCTCCTGAGGTGTGCTCTACACTTGGCTGGGGCACATTCCCTTGCTGATGGGGACAGACGTGTCCCAGAGGTTCTGCTCCATCCCTTCTGCTCCTTGGCCACCTGGGAGAGCCCCTCCATGGATCCAGACCAGTGATCCAGGCCGGCCTGTTGGCCATAACCCAACCACCGCCATCCCAGGCCTACCTCCTCCACAAGGCCCAAGGCTCCCCAGGCCTCCATTTCCACCACCACCCATCACTGGGCCAACTCTGGACAAACAAGCTGGTTGTGTGGAGAACCCAAGCGTGGCAAACAACGCTGAGCCCGGGAGAGGACACCTCCCCATCCATCTCCTCTGCCAGGCCTTATCTCGGATGGAAGGCGCATCCGGAGGGAACGAGGAAGAGCTGAAGGGGACATCTGGCTCCTGGAACCCTTGGCCCCCATCTCCATGTAGCCGGTGAAGATCCTGGCGTCCTCTTGACGGAAGCTAGGCTGCATCCCCGGCCTTCCTATCTCCTTGCAGAGCATGGCAGTTCCTGAATTGCCTGCCCGTGGCGGGCCCTAATGGCCCAGAGCTGATGTTTTATTGTCGGGTTTAAAAGTGTAATTAGTTCAAGTGTAAACAAAAAAACCTTGCTTAATTAAGAATTTTTAAACAGGGCACAGAGAGATTCCGGAAACATTAATGAACCCCAGGCAAGCACCATAAAATTGATCGAGGGAAGAGAGACGGCGAGGGCTGGGGGAGGGCTGGGGTGGGATGAGGGAGAGAGGAGAGGGTTTTACCGCAGGAGTTGCCTCAGTTTACTTTGGCCACTTTAATGCCGGAGTGCATTTGGAGGCTGCGTTTATGGCGATGGGTCTCCATAGAAATGCCTAATGATTTTTGATGCATTAATGGGAGAGATGGACGGCGGCAATGCATTGTTTAAGGAGATGGAGAGGATCCTTTTAAGCCTGACGTGTTATAGATCAAGAGTGACGAGGCAGGCCCTGCCTTGAGGTTCCCTCTGCCATGGCCTGGTGGGGCCCACACCTGAACAAGGAGCAAATGTCAGGCTGGGCCTCTATGAGTCCATACAAACAACAAGTAAAATCAAAATGTTGTTTTCTCACCACCCCATCCCTGCTTTCAAAGCTCTCTTTGGTTGGTGCCAAAACAAGTTAAATAAATCTGCCTTTCCCATCCATGGGCAATGGGTGGGAAGAGGGTCTGACCCTTTGCCATCCAGGCACTTCCAGGCGTGTCTCCAGGTTCTGTGTAGGTTGAAACACCTGAAGCAGGAGAAGATGCCTGGAAGAGCCTTCTTCTTCCTGTTGGGCTCTGCTCGAGGCAACCATCCTCTCCTTGGACAGCTGGGTTGCGTGGTAGGAGGTGCTGTGAAGGTCAGCCTTGAAGACTTTGTGCATGGGTGTCCCTTGGAAGATGGTGGGTGAGAGAACTGGAAGGGCCAAGAGAAAAATGAATGAGGAAGAAAAGTGACCTTGAGGTTTGGGAAAGGTCATTCCTCTTATTCCACAGGCAGGAATGAGGAGCCTTTAGCCCATGGAAGGAGTCCTGCTGCCTGTGTCTTGGGCTGAGATCCCAGCTCTGCTCCAAGGGAAGAGCAGTCCCTGCTGTGGGCAGCTGAAGGACTTTGAAGGTCAAGACATGTCTTGGCTTTTCTCTTCCTGGCCCAGCACAAGGCCCCAAGGATGTCTTACCCAGTGCTTTGGAGTAGCCAAGTCCTGGAGAGGTTCAGCAATTTTCTGTTCTTCTGGTCAAAGTTCCCTTTGGAGACCTCTGTACCACACACAGCATCTTGGAGTTCTGCAGGAATGTCCACCTTGTTCTCCCCCAAACCTCTGTAACAATCAAGTTCAGGGCCACCAAAGGCCACCAAAATTCTCAGAGAGAAGTTGGCTGCTGCCCTGGAGCCCATCTTCAGCCTGGCTTGGTGTCTCCTGTCCTCCCCTTATGTGAGATGGAGAAGGAACCAGCCAGTGTCCTGTCCTCCTGGATTTGCTGCTCTATCTTGTCCCTTCTGGAGCACGTGAACTCACTGCCTTCTACTCCTCCTCAAAGGCCAAACCTCCTGTTCCTGTCCATTCCCTTCATGGTTCTCTAGCTTGTCCACGTTTTCCTTGTAAACCTGGTGCCCCACCCAGGGGAGAGGCTCCGGTGGGGCCCTCACTGAGGCTGACTGGAACGAGGTGTGGCCAGGCCTGGTGCCTCACCTGGCCTCCGTGCCCTCCCCAACCTGCTCTGGGCTTCTCCCAATAAATCAGGGCCCTGTGGGCTCCACTGAGCACTCAAAACTTGCTTTTCTCAAGGGACTGGAATGAGCAGGGCCACCAGGTGACACATCTGTGCTCAGTGGGACCCCGCCCTGTGAACTGGGTTGGAAGGGTTGGGCAGAGAGAGGCTGACCAAGGAGAGAAAACAAGTCACAGGATCATAAAATCCCAGACTGGTTTGGGCTGGAAGGGGCCTTGAAGACCTCATTCCAACCCCTTTCTTGGGCTGTCTAGACCAGCCACTGTCTAGAGCAGCTTCACTGGGTGAGCTGTGCTCAAACTCAGCCTTCCAACAGCTCTGGGAGGCGTGATCAGAGGTTGGAAAACGAAGTTTGGGGAGTTTAGACCATCTCTAGAGGCAGATTCAGCACATGGGACAGGCTGTACTGCCACGGGAGGGACACAGAGGGAAGTGGAGCTACACCCCAAGCTGCTGGAGGAGGTCAGCCCGTTGTCCTCTGGGCGTTGTTGGGGTCACCCAGGGAGCGACACTCAGGGCTTGTCCCTCTCCCAATGATAGTGGGCAAGCAGGGACAGCTGGCAGAGCCTTCCAACCCAAACTAGTCTAGGATTTTATCATTCTGTGCCTTGTTTGGTGGCTGGTGGAGCTGGTGGCAGAGGTCCCAGGCCAGCAGGTTGTGTCCTGGCTGCTGTTGGGGTCTCCCAGGGAGCGACACTCAGCGCTTGTCCCTCTCTTGATGATGGTGGGCAAGCAGGGACAGCTGGCGGTGCTGGCCCTGGGCACCTCGCTGTGCTGAGGGTGCCCAACAGAGGACAGAGCCCACAGCTGGCTCCCCAAAGGGGCTGTGGTACCCACGGGAGAGTCCCTGGCACGCTGTCACCGCTCCTGTCCCGCCGCACCCGGACTGGAGCCGCTCCCAGGGCAGAGCTCCCGCGGGGCACGCCGCGCTCCGTGGGCTCCTCGGCCTCTCTGCCTCTTCCTTCATTATTTCCCCGCTCCTCCCACCCTCTCCCTTCCTCTCCTCCTTGCCTGGCTTTTGTTCCTTCTCTCCTCTTCCCCTCCCTCCTCCCAGAAGCCTTCCCCCACCTCCAATCCCTGCTCCGGCTGCCCAGCCTGTGTCAATTAAGTATCGATCCCCTGTTCTCTATCAGTGGTCAGCTGAGCTAACCAGTCCTGCTCGCTGCTTTTCACCGGGATGAATAATAACAATAATAATAAAGGGGTAGGGGGGAGGCAGCTGCACTTCGTGCCTGCAGCCCTTCACCTCTCCCTACCCCGCACACGCCCGCCCTCGCCCCCTCCACAGCTACAGGCAAAATCGATAGCTCTCGGAGTCAGGAATGGAATATTTTTATCCTCTAATTGGGAAATGTGCTTTGACAAAGCCCGAGGAGCAGGGAGGGGGCCGGCAGATACTGTACCGAGAGCCAGGGAAGGCGGCAGAGCCCGGCCAGGGCAGGCACGCCGGGGATTTTCTGCGGCAGCGGGGAGGAGGTGGCGGCGGTGGCGTCTTGAGTGGGTCCGGGGCACGGCTCTGCAGTGCTGGTCCCGTGGAAGAGCCACTCTTGACCTAGGGGATGTCAGTGCCAAGATGAAAGGAGGACAAAAAAGCCCATCCTCCCCCTCAGTTCCCTGCCACTGCTTTGCAGCTGCAAGGAAGGAAGGGAGGGTGTTCCCTGCTCCTGCTGCATCCCAGCACTCCACAGCCCAAGGCACGCGTGCTTGCCCAGGCCAGCTGGGACAGTGAGGTGTCCCTGGAAGCCACCAGCCCTCCCCTGTCATCCCTGGCAGATCCTGACCCTGCCAGGCCCAGGCCTGTCCTGCTGTGGCTGCAGAGATGTGGGTTCCACTCCAGGATCTTCAATCTCTTTTCCAGCCTGAACAGTTCCATGACCCAGAAGGATTCTGTGCCTGCCCAGGTGGCAATCCTGCCACCAGCCTCATGTGCAGCTCCAAGTTTGTCACACCTGGAAGCACCTTCCTGTCTCCAGATGTGCCTGGGGAGATGTGTTGTCTTTGCCCATGGCAGGGGGTGGGATGTGATGATCTTAAAGGTCCCTTCTGACCCAAACCACTCTGTAATTCTTTAAATTATCCCCTTCCTTTGGTCAAACCAACTCTGGCAGATTCTCAGGTGGGTTTTTCACCACTGAAACCACACAAAGCCATGGGAAAACACCAAGACACAAAGCCCAACCTCTGGAGGGATTTAAAGGAGATGTGGATTAGGGACATGGTTTAGTGGTGGGTTAATTGTTGATGATTTTGGAATCATAGAATCATTTAGGCTGGAAAAGACCCCCTGGAGCTGCTACCAGCCTGAATATTGGGGTTACACTGGGCACATTCTGGAGATGGGGATTTGGGTCTTTTCTCCCAGGTGGTAAGTGACAGGAAGAGAGGAAACGGCCTCAAACTGCCCCAGAGGAGGTTTAGTTTGGATATTAAGAAACATTTCTTTCCTGGAAAGGATGGCCAGGCATTGCCACAGGATTCCCAGAGCAGTGGTACAGTCACCACCACTGGAAGTGTCAAAAAAAAGCGTGGATGTGGTGCCTGGGGACGTGGTTTAGTGGTGAACAGGGGGCTGGGTTAATGGCAGGGCTCGATGATCACAGAGGGCTTTTCCAAAATTAATGATTCTGGGATTCCACCAAGTCCTGTCCCTGCAGCCTGGCCCCGCTCCCTTCCTCAGGAGTTTGGAGTGAATCCCTTTGTTGTCTCTGAATTGGTTTCCAGTCCTCAAACTGGGATCATATGGCACCTGCTGGCTCTTCCTGAGAGTGCCCAGGCAATGCCAGGGTGGCAGGGCTGGAGATGAATCCAGCTGGGAAGGTGCCAGGACCTCAGGCTTTCAACAGCTGCTGAGGCAGGAGCCTGGCTGCTCCCTTGGAGGAAAGCTGATGTGGAAATCAGAGCAGAGACGAGCAGGAATGGAACCTGTGATGTGACAAGTCCTTCATCAGACAAACACCAGGAGCTGTGTTGACTTCAGCTGAATGAAGTGGGTGAGGGAAAGCTCCGGAAGGAAATGCTATTTAAAAGCTGAAATTAAATACTTTGACCTGCCAATGCAGGATGTTTCAAATGGTACTTAATTTCCATGTGTAAGGTGCCTCTAATGCTCCTGAGTAAGTGAAGAAGTTACTCGGGTTTAATCCAATTGTATCTTCCCTGGGTTTATTTCAGGGGAGATGTTGACAAGCTGTAGCTTCAGGGGAAAAAAAAATAAAGGTTGAGAATGATTTTTTTTCTCATGACTCTGGGCCAGACATGTGGAGGTTCCTGCTCCCACTCAGCTCTCTATGTGGGCTGGTGGCCCTGCTCCTCAGCAGAAGGGTTGGATGTGGCCTTCCTGCTCTGAAGGAACCTGAAGGAAACTGAGTGTGACCCAAAGATGTGGCCCACCTGCAGATTTTGGGATGTTAAAACCTACAGGAATTCTGTCCTCAGCAATAAATGGCAGGAAAGGGACAGCAGAGCCCTCCAGGGCAGGTGCTGCTTTGGGGCATTTCAGATGAACTCAAGAGGATTTGGGTAAAGACCAAGATGATCCTAACGAGGCACCCAGAGCGTGAAACCCAAAACCAGCACTACCAAATCTCCTCACCCAGCTTGTGAGCGAGGTCTTGGCTCCCCCAGAGAGGGGAGGACATGGGACTGGGCTGGCCAAGGAGCCAGAGGGGTCACAGCTGCTGATGGGAGAGGAAGGGTTTTTGGGAGCCCAAATCTCCCCATGCCATTTACTCCACCCCAACCCACCATCTCCTTGAGGAGTCTGAAGTGATCTGGAAAAGCCTGAGGGGTTTTTACACCATGCAGTGCCTGTCTTTTTGATCTGGCTTTAGGTTTGCTTTCAAACCTTTTAAATATCTCATCCTCTCACATCCAGCCCGTGCTGTCGCCCTAAGAGCACTCTCTGGCTGCCCTTGGCTGCGTTATTTTTATTTTTAAGCATCTCTGCCTTGTTGTGGCCGTGCTCATGAAACCTTTGCACAGATGGAGGGGGAAACCCAGCATGGAAACCACAACTCTGCTCTTTCCCACCCACTTCCAAACACTTGCAGCCCCCAGGTTTTATTTTTTTATGCGTTCCTGGCTTCACCAGCCCAGCAGTGCCCAGTGGGTGAGGTGCCAGTTTGCCCACCCAAAGAGAGACTGGCTCGGGGCATGCCTGGGGCTGGGGCTGAGCCAATCTTCTCTGGAACAGAGACAAATCTGCAGCTCTGCCTCCTCAGCAGGGCAGGGAGTGATGGCAGTTGCCATAGCAGTGTCCTCTCCCTCCAGCCCTCCCTGCCAGCCTGGTTATTTTTGGCTATTGTTTCCCAAGCTGTTTTGAATGAATCCAAGAGTGAACTGGAGGGAGGAACAAAGTGAAGTTGGATTCCTCTGCTTCTCCCCTTGTCAAGGGGTGCACAGGGGAAAGCTACTGGGCAAGCTGAGGTGGTTGTGGTTCTGCTGCACCCTTTGGAACACAACGAGGCTGAAAGCCAAGGGGACGTGATGCAGCATCTCCATGGCTTGGTTGGGAGTCACAGAATCCTGGAATATCCTGAGCTGGAAGGGACCCCCAAGGATCAAGTCCAACCCTGCCCAGACACCCCAACAATCCCACCCTGAGCATCCCTGAGAGCAGTGTCCAAATGCTGAAATTCAATTAAATACTACTGAAATTAAATACTTTAACCTGCCAATGCAGGATGTTTGAGATGGTTCTTAATTTCCATGTGTAAGGTGCCTCTAATGCTCCTGAGTAAGTGAAGAAGTTACTTAGCTTTAATCTAATTTAATCTTGGGTCTACTTGGGTTTAATCTAATTTAATCCTGGAGCTCTGGCAGATTTGGGGACCATTAGGGGAGCCTGGGCAGTGCCCAGCACCCTCAGGGGGAAGCACCTTTCCCTGATAACCACCCCTGCACTATCCCAGGAGGAAACAGGGGTGTCCAGTGGGTGTCATCCCTGCCCATGGCAGGGGCTGGAACCAGGTGATCTTTAAGATCCCATCCAACCCAAACAAGTCTGGGATTCTCTGATCCTATGAAAATCCAGCTCTGCAGGCTCCCAGGCCAGGATTGCTCCAAGGGATCCCAGGCCAGGGGATGAACAGACTGGACAGACCTGAGGACAGACATGCACATGCAGGACAGAACAAGGGCTTGAAGGGAACCCCTCCATGGCAGAAGCCTCTTGCTGGGTGAAGGATCTTCCTCAACATTCCTGTTTATCTTACAGGATAGGATGTTACAGGATAAGATATCTTACAGGATACAGATGTTGCTTCTCCAAAGGCAGACCCCCTCCTATGCAGGTTTGCCTCTCCTGGAGAACCTGGGACCAGGAACGTGACCAGGTGGTGCCTGGACACCAATCCCCATGGAGGATTCCATGTGAGGTTTGGAGGGATCAGTTCTGGGACCACCCTGATCCATACAGTTTTAAATAATTCAGGAAAAAAAGCAGAAAATTCAGTGATAAAGCTTGGTGGGGAGGCAGGAATTGTCATGGAAGTTGCTGCAAAGAATGATTGGGGAAGTTTGCAGAAGGATCTAAGGATATGAGGAGTGTGGGCAATGAAAGGGCAGGTGAAATACAAGGTGGATAAATGCAAAGATGCACATGGGGAACACAACCTTAACCCCCTCTGTGGGCTCCAAAGTGGCTCCTGCTGCTGCTCAGGGGGGAGCTCTGGGAGGAAATGTGGGGAGCTCTCAGGAAATGTCATCTCAGTGCTCAGCTGCAGACAAAAAGGCAAAAGGGAGGTTGGCAGTGTCTGGGAGAGGAGCAGAGGAGAAATCAGATCATTTCAGTCCTGTGTCAGTCCATGCTCCATAACCCATCTGCTCCTGTCCTGGGAGCTGGGCAAGGAGAGGCACCAAGGCTGGGGCTCACAGGCAGGGACATGAAGGAGCATTTGAGGAGCCCTAAAGATTGAGATTGACCTGGAGAAGAGGGGACATGGTTATTGTCTTGCTTTCCTAAGAGAACGTGGAGGTTTCCAGCTCTCCCTGAGGGCAGGCTCAGGGCAAACCAGAAGGAATCCTTTTCTCTCAGGGCAAACCAGAAGGAATCCTTTTCTCTCTGTGCTTCCTCAGTGTTTAGGAACTCCCTGAATTCGTTTGGAGGGGCTGCAATAACCCCTGAGGGCCCCTGCAGGAGGCCAGTGCAGCCTCAGTGGGGCCGCTCAGGAAGCTGAAATACAGGAAAAGTTCTTCAGAGTGACAAGGATCACCTTATTTGTCACCAGCTTCCCTCAGGCATCAGCCCCAGGGCACAGGGAGGGTTCCAAAGCTCTCCCAGAGCTCAGGAGAGCTGTGGGGCAGCAGGAGGGTGGCAGAAGGAAAAACTTCACCTCGTGAGTTGGGCTCATCCTGATCCTGCCCTGGTCCTGGTCCTGGTCCTGGTCCTGGTCCTGGGCTATGCTGGGTTTGGTCTGTGCTGCCTGAACCCAACTCCAGACCAGGAGACCTCGCCCTTCTTCCCCTTCCTGATGCCAAACTAGGAAATTGTGGAATCTTTCCAGCTCAAATGCAGTGTTCCTTTGGGGGTCAGTGCCTGTCAGCACAGAAAGTCTGAAATTCTCAGTAGCCAGGGTTCCAACAGGAAATCAGCTGAACAATCCCACATTTCTCTCCTTCCCAAGCAGGAGAAGCAAGGTTTCCTTGCACCCAAAACTGGAGAGCTCTTGTGGGAGCCCCTGGGCAGGGGCTGAGGGCCATCCCTCCTTCTCAGCCTCACAGAGCATCCTTCAGCTTCTCACCTCAGCTTAACCATTTGTGTGGCAGGGGGGAGCACTGGGTAGGAGGCAGAGAAGGGGCACGGAAGGCTCCTGGGGAGAGGAGGGCTCTGGGGAATTCTCAAAATTCTCAAAAAATTCGCTCCCCCCCCCAAAAAAAAAACCTCAAAGAACTCCCAAAAAAGTCAGAAAATTCCCAAAAAAATTCCAAAAAAAATCCCCCCAAAATTAAAAAAAAATTCTCAAAGAATTCCCAAAAAAGTCAGGAAAGTTCCCCCAAAAAAATCCCAAAACATCCCCCAACAGCAGAACTCATCCATGGGGAGGGGTGTGAGGGCTCCACAGCCACTCCCACCCTCAGCACTCCCCTCCATGCCTCCACACTCTCTTGTCTGGCAGTGGCAAACAATAAAGCTCAAGGTGAGCATCACCTCTGCCCTATCTCTCAGATTTGCCTCTCTCCTGTCCATCCATCACTCCCTGCTCTCCTGCAGCCGATTGCAGCCAACCTGCATCAGCTATTGATTTATTGACACAGGCTGGGGCTGGAAGATTCAGGGAAGCAGCTCCCCACAGAAACGCTTTTCAGAAGTAGAGATTTGATTTTTTATTTATTCTTCTCTTCAATGTATGGATTTAACAAGCTCTAGGCAACAAAGAACTTACTTCTCCAGCACGCAGGCTCTCACACTCCCTCCATCTCCTTCCCTGCTCTGCCACAAAAGTCATTTTTAAGGGATTATTCTTTAAGAGCAGAATGCAGCCCTGGGGATGGAGCAGCTCCCCAGGGCTCAGATGCTCCATAACCTCTGTGCTGACCCCTCTCACAGGGGTAAATGTCTCCCTGGCTCTCTGTGTTTGTCATGCATTTGTGTTGGTGTCAGCCTGGGACCAAAATTCCCTGGGTTTTTTCCTGTATCCTGATGATGAACTTCCAGCCCAAACGGGTGCTGTGGGCCAGAGGCACCTGTGGGTGAATGGTGAGAAAAAAACCCACAATCAATACATGAAGTGATGTATTCCCATCATGAGTGAGAAAATATGTGTGGAGAATATCCTAAAAATCCTGGTTCGGGAGGTTGCACACAGCTCCTGTGGCTGTCCCAGCAGGGCAGGGCACAGCTGGCAACATCTGCACCTCCCCCTTTCCCGTGGCTCATGGCGAGTTCAACACCTGGATTGGTTTTTTCCCTCAGGAATTCACTGGCCAAGGGTTTGGAGAGACCAAAACCAGGGGAAAAGGCCCTTTGAGCCTCGTTTTTCTCAGCCCCAAAGCACCAGTGTGTCACTCAGCCTTCAATCCTGCTGCCCCAGCTGGGGTCACTGCAGGCTCTGCTTCCCCCAGGACATCCCAGCACATTCCCTGTCCCACGTGTCCCTCCATCACCTCGGGGTGCAGTGGGGCCTCCCCAGAGCTCCAGGACAGAGTGATGGGTGGGCAGGGGGTTGTGAGGAGGAGGAGGATGAGGAGGATGAGGCCAGTGCTGCCTCTCCAGAGTGATTCCCACGGCCAGCCCTGAGGTGAGGGGGCAGCAGAACCCATGGGCTTGGGGAGATGCTGCCTTAGCAAACTGGAAGTCAATTCCTGGGAGAGCAGCAGGTTCTGAGACCTCACCTCACCCACCCCTCATCCCTCACAAAGCTGTGTTTTTCTGGCTCATATCTCTGGTTTTGCTCCAAATTCCCCAGCTGGGCTCTGGTTCATCAGAGCCATCCCCTTCAGAGGCTTTCCAGGCAGGAGGAGCCTCATGGTCAGGTGGCTCCATTGCCCCCATCCCTGTCCCAAAATTGTGGCACCAGCCCCTCCCCAGCTCCCTCTGCCCTCGGTCCAGGGGGATTTGTTGGGCCAGTCCTTGACAGACCTCTTGGTTTGAATAGTTAATGATGGGTGATTTCATTTGTGGCTGCATTAAACATCTGATTACTCTCCTGTGGAAGACCAATTTGCAGGCAATGGAGACAGATGCTCCCCAAACTATCAGCCAAAAGGCCTAATTCCTGCACAGCCAACTTTTTTAATTTGCTTCCTGGCTGATTTTAAAAAAAATGCTTTACACAATAGCAGGGTCAAGGTGGTGCAAGTCCTGTCAGAGATAATTCAATGCCACCTGTGCCCACGGGCTGCCAGAACCTGCACTGCTGCTCTGGGAAGCAGCTCTGGTGCTCCAAGGGTGAGACTGCACAGAATTCCAGAATCCCAGAGCTGGTTTGAAGGGATCTTGAAACCCATCCAGTGCCTGCCATGGCAGGGACACCTTCCACTGTCCCAGGCTGCTCCAAGCCCTGTCCAGCCTGGCCTTGGGCACTGCCAGGGATCCAGGGGCAGCCACAGCTGCTCTGGGCACCCTGTGCCAGGGCCTGCCCACCCTGCCAGGGAACAATTCCTGCCCAAGATCCCATCCAGCCCTGCCCTCTGGCAGTGGGAGCCATTCCCTGTGTCCTGTCCCTCCAGGCCTTGTCCCCAGTCCCTCTCCAGCTCTCCTGGAGCCCCTTCAGGCCCTGCAAGGGGCTCTGAGGTGTCCCTGGAGCCTTCTCTTGTCCAGGTGAGCAGCCCCAGCTCTGCCAGCCTGGCTCCAGAGCAGAGGGGCTCCAGCCCTTGCAGCATCTCCGTGGCCTCCTCTGGCCTGGCTCCAGCAGCTCCACGTCCTCCTGCTGCTGTTCCCCAGGGCTGGGGCAGCTCTGCAGGTGGGGTCTCACCTGAGCACAGGGGCAGAGGGGCAGAATCCCCCCCTGCCCTGCTGCCCACGCTGGGGGCTCAGCCCAGCACAGGGGGGGTTTCTGGGGGCCAACACTCATGGCTGGACAGCCTCTCATCTACAATTGTCCCAGGAGAAGCATGGAGGACAACTGCCCACCTTCAGGGATGTGGAGGTGACATTCCTGAACTCCAGCTGTGACTCCAAGGGCTTCCAGCCCGTCCCACCTCCACCCATCTCCTCCCCATTGTCCTGCTCCCTTTCCTCACTGCAGGAGGGACACATGGAGCTGGCCACTGTGGCCACCAGGAGCCCTTTGAGCCCTGGCCATGGGACCTCCCTTGCAGTGACATGCCATCCCCGAACTGGGGACCGGCTGTGCCTGGCCAAGGTCAGCTGCTGCCTGCAAGGACATCTGCAGCAGAGCCTGGCTCGTGCTCTCCCCCAGCTCCACACGAGCTGCATTGCTCGTAAGGGCTTAATGATTACCCTTAGATAACTTTATTGGCTGGGAATTATTGGCTGCCTCTGCTGCAGCTCCAACCTCCCTCCTCCCTGCAGCCAGGCACGAGTGAGACCCAGCAGGGAAGGTGGGCCAGTAAACCCCAGGCTCCCCTGGCCTGGGCTGCTCTGGGGGGCTTTGGGGGGATTTGGCTCAGGGTGCCTTTCCTTGCATGGAAACAAGGCAGGGGATGTCCATCCTTGGCTGGGCAAGATCTGGTTCCATTCCGGTTTCTGCCCACTTTTCTCCAGTGCTTTTCACTGCCAGGACGCTTTAAAGTCGGGATCTGCTGAGTTCCTGGGAGCCCCGGGGCGGTGGGGAGCTGCAGCCGGGATCCACAGGGGCCCGCGGGCACTTGGGAGCTGTGGTTTCAGCCGTGGCCTGTGGGAATGAGGAAAAACGAGATGAGGATGTTCCCCACGGCTGGAGGTGTGATGGTGACACCTCGTTGTCACTTCGTGTGAGGGACAGAACCAGCTTGAGGGGGCTGAGCCTCGTTCCTGAGGCCGTGAGGGCAGCAGGACCCCCCTGAGCTGGTGGAGGTCCCGGTGGGATGGCTGCCCTGCCCTGGGGTGCAGAGAGGGGTCCCCAGCAGGGTGCAGGGTGCTGGGAGAGCAGCCCATCGCCATGGAAACCGAACATCCTGTGGCCAGGCTCATCCTGCCAGGGTGGGTTTGCTCTCCCCTCCCCTCCCCTCCCTCCGCGAGCCCTCGGCATTGATCCGGGAACGTGCTCTTGGCATGTATGATCCATGCAAACACCGTGTTCCTATTGATCAGCTCGCTGCTGCCTGGGCTCTGTGCTGGCAGCAGAAACAAAGGAAGGAGGGGAGGAAATCACCCAACCCCACACGGAGCCAGCAGCCCTGGCAGCACCCACTGAGGGCTCTCTCTGGGGCTGCCTCCTCGGCCTTGCCCATTCCTCCCATCTCCCTTTGGTTTCCCCCTCCTTCATCCCTTCTCCATCTTCCCCCTCGTTCCTGCATGCCAAAAATGGGCCAAATTCCCCCCTTTGCTCCTTTTGGGGCTGTTTCCAAGAGCCAAGGAGCTGACACGTCCCTGTCCCACTCCTGGGGATGTGGGGGGACACTCGGAGTGTGCTGGGGTCCCAAACCCGCCTCCTCTGCCAGCCCAGCTCTGTGTAAGCCTCAATAATTACAGTGACGAGTCAATAACAATTAGGCCTAACAGCCACTCAGCAGAATTGACGCAAATTATTTTAATTTTATGTTTCTATCGATGAACTTTTCCAGGTTGGCACCTTCTCCCCCATTCCCAGCCCCCCACTTGCCAGGCACACTCCCAGAATGGGGGATCACTGCTGGGTTCTCCTCTTCCCACATCCCTGCTCCACAAATCCAGAGCTGTGTGCAGGAGAGGGTGATTGGAAAACTACTGAAAATATAATGAAAATATACTGAAAAAGTACTGAAAGCTGCATGGGCAGCTTTCTTCTCTCAGGAGAAAAACCTCTGCTCTTCCAGGGAAGGTGGCTCCCAGGTGCTCCTGAGGCACAGCCAGAGGGGAGAGGATGGGTTCAGGCTTTGTTCCAGAGAGTTGAGTGCAGCCTCCTTTCTACAACACGATTTTTAGGATATTTTACACACATATTTCTTTGTTCCTGGTGGGGATACATCACCTCAGCTTTGGCTGGTACTGTGTCAGATTTTTTTCACGCCATTCTATACAATTAACCTGCTTGATACATTTATATTACATAGAAATTATAATGAGTCTAATCCAAATGATGCCTCAAAAGCAAAGCTTTTCATGTCTAAGGCTGTCTGAAGTGGCCTCATCTGGGAAATGCAGCCACAATCCCACAGGTTCAGGCTCTGTGCTGGACGTTTGCAGCACCTCCAGCCCTCCCAGCAGCCAGAACCAAACTCTGGTGTGGGAAAAAAGCCCGGGTCTATTTTTTGTCATGCTGGCTGATGCTCAGTGAATGATTCCTGGGAGTTTTTCTTTCCTATTCGCAGGACTGAGCTCTTAATGGCACGACCTGCTCCACATCCCCAGGGATGCTGCAGAGCTCCACATCCGAGCAGTGACCCTCGAGCTGTGCTCATCGAGGCTCCCACCCGTCCTGAGGGAGCCCTGGGGAGGCTCATCCCACTTCCTTCCCTCCTCCTGCCTCTCGGGGTGTTTTTCTCCTGCCTCGGCGCTGGGAGCCGGCCCTGCTCGGCTGTAAATTGCCGGCATCCCGGCACTGCTGACCTGCATCTTTTCTCCTCTCCTGTCATTAGGGCGAGGCAGCCCATTCAGTGGGTGACAGGTGCTCAATTGCTCTTAAGTGGCTCCCAGATAATTGGGGAGGTCTTTAGCTACTTGTAACTTCCAATAATAAACAATAGAGAGAGGGGGAAATATCCACACAGAGCACTTAACTGATGGCCTCGTTGTCAAAACTGCATTAGGGCTCTTCTTCTTCCCGCGGGCCAGCCCCAGGCCATCGCCTGGGTGACGCTGTGCCACCCTGACAAGCACAGCCACCTTCTCGCTGTCACCTGGAGGATGACAAAGGGTGAGAGCCCGGGCTCAGCCCCAGCACTGCTGGGATTGGGGGGGCTGTGTGGGGAGGTTTGGAGTTCTGTGAAACCCTCTTGGGGGGTTCTGTTTGGGTGGAGGGGGTGCAGGTGCAAATCTCAGATGCAAAAGCCGAGTTTTATATCTCAGGAATTGCTGCTGCTGCCAAAGCTGATCTCAGACCCGCTGTGGTCAGCACAGTCTGTGCCTGGCTGAGCAGGATCTGATCCTGCCCCATCCCTGGAGGTCTCCAAGGCAGGCTGGACAAGCTGGTCCAGTAGAAGGTGTCCCTGCCTGTGGCAGGGGGTGGAATAAGATGGGCTTTAAGGTCCCTTCCAACCCAAACCATTCCACGATTCCATGATCTGTTCTTTAAACCTAAACCAGGGAGCTGCTTCTGCCCACTCTGAGCCAGCTACACTCAGTCCTTAAGCAAGGATCTTCCCATCCCAAAAGCAGCTCAGGAAGGGCCTTTCCCCAAAGCTCCTCAGTGGCTCTGCAGGGAGAACTGTCCCTGGATCTTCCACCCCTCTGCTTGGAGCTCATCCCTGGCAGGGGAAAGGCACAAAGACGGGAGGGACCCTGCAAAACTGCTCAGTTCGGGTTTAAAACTGCAATTTCATCAAAAACTGCTCTCATAACCAATTCTCTGTCTCATGGGATGGGATGGGATGGGATGGGATGGGATGGGATGGGAAGCAGGGCTCACAGCAGCATTAGCTGCCCATGCAGATGCAGACATGTGATTTCCCCTTGCCCTGCTCTGGGTTAAGGGAGAACTCAGAGCCAGCAGGAAAGGTGGGAAGAGGGTCCAGGTTCCCTGCTGGAGCTTTCCTTGGTTTCCCACTCTGCAGTTCCCTGAAGCCCTGGGGTGGCTGCACCGGACCTGCCCCGGCAGCACCATCCTGCTTCCCATTTCTCCACAAGAGCTTCTCAGCAAGTGAAGCTCCTGCTCCAGGCTGCTCCTGGAGGAGCCAGTGGGGACGTGAGGAGACACCTCAGACAACGTCCCACTGTGCCAGGGGACCTCTGTGACAGTGTCCCTGTCCAAGGGTGCTTCCCCTGTGGTTCAGGTGCTGCTGGGGGGTCTGGAGTCACCCCTCCCACACGGACTCTTGTTTGAACTGTGAATACTGTTTTGATTGATTTGTTAAACTTTTGTGGGATCTATTGAAGTAGGTAAGGTATAAATATTATCATAATTATGATTATAATTATAATATATATGTTTATTTTTAAACATTTTTTTCCTGCTCCCAGCTCTCCTTTTTTAATTGGTGTAATATTTACTTAATTAAATAGATTATGGGGTTTTTTGGCTTTGAGTTTAGTTATACTTTTTTGTAATTGTTGTACGTTTTTATATATAGATATCAAATGGTTAGAATTATTCAAATACATTTTATTAAAATCTTTATACTTATGTGTATGTATTAATAAAAGAAAATTAATTGTTGCTCTGGTTTGTAGAGTTGTATGTCTTACACTTTGAATATTAGTTGATAAATTGTTTTGTGTAAGAGAAATGGTATGAGATTGTTTATTTAGCTAACAATTTAGTTGATTTAATTGTTTTAAGGTTGTTTTTGAAGTAGTTAGAGGTAGAAGGAAGGTTGTTGTGAATATTTTTCTAAAATCTAAATCTTAAAGCTATTATTACAGTTAGATCTATATAGTTTCTGATGAAAGGTACTTTGTTTTTGGTATTTTTAAAATTCTATTTTGGGATTGGCTAATTAAAATTTCAGTGGAATTATACCTTGTACAAAATTTTGAATCATAACACGATTTACACTGTGTTTTCATTAACAAACTTCTGTGATATTAAGGGCTCTTTTTGTATTAATATAAAAATACTCTTTTTGTATTAATATAAAAAACCACCCTCCCCTTGTGCTGCTGTGCCTCCCCCAGGCAAGGCCAGGCTTGGCTTTGGCCAACAATGAGCGAGCTCCCTGTGCCTGTGCCTAGGGTTGGGATCTCTGTGCCAAATTCCCACAGAAAAGGTGATGGATCCCCAAATCCATCATCATCATCATCACCATCCCAAATTTTTGGCAAATGCTGCTGTCCCCACAGCCAATGGCCCCCCAGCAGTGGGGATCCTCGCCCATAAATTCTCCATTGATTCCCCACCAGAAGGAAAGGGCCACAAATATTATTCCTGATGAATAATTCAGGCAGCTCCAAGCCCTGCCTTGCGCCTTCATTACCCTCCACGAGGACCTGGGGGATACGGCTTGAAAGGCCCTACAAAAGGAAACGGGGGAAGATTTATTTTTAAGGACGGGCAAATCCCGATAACCCGCACTGGGAGGGGTCGTGCTGGTGCTGCTGGGGCCGCTCAGCCCCGCTCCGTGCTCCCCTGGCCGGGGCTTTGTTAAAAAAGGAAAGCACTTACCGGGGCTCAGGCCACTCTCCTTTCTTCCAGCCGAAGCTTTCAGGGATGAAAGCATCTAAAGTGCGGGGAGCTGAGGAGGGAATAATGCCCCTCCTTCATCCCTCTGCCTGCTGCGAGGTGGCGGCAGGGTCACCGGGAGAGGATTCCCGCTCCGGGCTTGGTGCCCTGGGGAGCCCACAGGGTGCTGGGACCCACCCGGTGCCACCAGGATCGGGAGCCAAAACAGGGAATGTGGTCAGGCACGAGCAGATCCTGCCCACTCTGTCCTGGGGTCAGCTCCTGCTGGGGCAGGGGCACGGGGGTGCTGCACTGCTGCCCTCTCTGCACGACCCTTTCACCACCCCAAACCCCTCCTAAGGGAAGCCACCACACCTGAAAGTTTGATTTTTGCTGGCTGAAGGTGCATGGAAAGAGAGGCGCTTTTCTTGGAAAATTGCCTTTTATCTTGCAGGAAAGGTACAGGGTTTTTGCTTTTTTATTTTTAGGAAATAAACACAAAGGGAGGGTCAAGGTTTTGATTTGAGTCTGATACTGCTGAGGTTTGGAGTTGGGTCTTGGCTCTACCCCAGGGTCACCCCATCTGTCAGTACAGAATCCTGGAGTGGTTTGGAGTGGAAGGGACCTTAAAGCTCATCCAGTGCCACTCCTGCACCTTCCACTGTCCCAGGCTGCTCCAAGTCCCCTCCAGCCTGGCCTTGAACACTGCCAGGGATCCAGGGACAGCCACAGCTGCTCTGGGCACCCTGTGCCAGGGCCTCCCCTGCTCACAGGGAAGAATTTTCCCCAATATTCCGTCTATCCCTACTTTCTTTCGCTTTAAATCCATTGCCTGTCCACGCTGCTGAGCTCCTTGGAGCAGGCCTTGTCCCTGCCCATAACCCCCCTGCCCATAACCCCCTGTCCCCCCATTACAGGGATGCTCCTGTAACAAATGACACCTTCTGCTGACCCCACATTTCCCTGCTCATCCCAAAACCAGCTGCATTTCACCAGTGCTGTGCCCATGAACCTCCTGGGCTTGGAGACTTTTCCTCCCCTGACTGGTCCTGCCCTCTCTGCTACCCTGCCAATAAAACCTGCTCTGAGGCTGAGCCCTGGCTCAGGTGCCAGGATCCATCTCCCACCCCTGGGAGGGACAAACGTGGGGTGGCTGTGGCAGCTGGGTGGGGACATCTGTCCTCCTGGAGAGCACCATCCACCCTGGCTGTGGGACACGGGGCTCTCTGAGGGTGCAGACCCTCCTCTGGTGGCCCCAGCCTGGTGGCTGCTCTGGATTTAACACCTTCCCTTTGGGCAGATGAACACTTGGTGGGAAAGCTGCTGCTGGCTGGACTGGCAGAGCCTCCTTCCAGCACCCCTCCCGTGATTCCAGGGACAAGTGACACCCAAGGGCTCAGCCTGTGGGGTTTCTGTGCTGAGATCCCAGGCAGGGGGAGGGTTCTGCTGCCTTGCTCCACATCCAGCCAGTGCCTCTGATGTGTTTCATTAAGGCAGGAATGTCTCTGGCTGCTCACCTGTGCTTCAGCCCCTTGTCTGTCAGAGGGGAGATTCCCCCTCGCTCCCCAGGCTCAGTGGGGTGAAGGTCACCAGGAGCATCCCAAGGGACCTTGGTGGAATCACAGAACAGAAGAATCACTGAGGCTGGAAAATTCTTCCAAAATCAGCCTTTGACTGAATGCCTCCCTGCCCACGGAGCCATGTGGCAAAGTCCCATATCTGCTCTGCTTTCTGAGCACTTCCAGGGATGGGGACTCCATCACTGCCCTGGGCAGCCTGTGCCAATGCTTGATCACACTTTCAGTGAAGAAATTTTCTCCAATATCCAACCTCAACCTCCCCTGGCCCAGCTTCCATTCCCTCTCTCCTGTTCCCTGGAGCAGAGCCCAACCCCCCCGGTCTGTCCCCTCCCATCAGGACCTGTGCAGAGCCACAAGGTCCCCCCTGAGCCTCCTTTTCTCCAGGCTCAGCCCCTTTCCAGCTCCCTCAGCCTCTCCTGGTGCTCCAGACCCTTCCCCATCTCTGCTCCATTCTCTAGACACCCCCAGCCCCTCAGTGTCTCTTGCAGTGAGAGGCTCTGAAGTGGACACAGGATTCCAGGTGGGCCCTCAGCAGTGCCAAGATTTTCCCTCTCCCTCTCCCTTCCTCTCTCTCTCTCTCTCTCATGCCATGATTTCCAGGGCACTCTCAGCAGGAAGATGCCCAGTGGCAACTCAGAGTGCAGGTGATGGAACACCCATCTCTGGAGCTGGATAACTGCTGGTGATTAATTACCCTGGCTATTGAGAGTCTCTGCCTGGCTCCCAGCTCCTCTTCCAGCAGCTTCAGAGTCTCGTTAGGTCTCTATCCCAGGGCCCCCGTGTTGGTATTTGAACAAATCCCCCTTTTAACCTCCTCATGTGCCTGTGGAACAGCCTCAGACCAGCAGTGTGGGCAGCAGCCTCGGCCAAAAGGTGTTCCAGTGGTGCCAGCCCTGATCCCAGGCAGAAGAGAAGGGAGGTGGAGGCTCCGTGGATCTGTTGGGACAGGCACAACAGGAGGGTAAACGTGCACGAGTGGGGCTTTGCCATGGCCAGGAGGCTCAGCAGGGGACTGGGACACCCATCCCTCCCTGAAAATCCAGCTGCTGGTGCCAAAGCTGTGCCCCCCAATGGAACCTGGGCTTGCCTGCTCCCAAATCTACACACTGCACTCCATGGGATGCTCCTCAGGCCCTGCCTCCATCCCTGCTCCCCCCAAACAGCACGGCACGGACAGGCCCATCAAGTGAAAGGTGGAAAAAGGTAATTAATCTACAGAGAAAAAAGTGTTAATACCTCTAAGACACCGGGGACACTGGCTGTCAGCTTCCACCAATTAGTCACCTAAAACCCTGCCTGTATGATCTCTGTGGTACAGCTGAGTTGATTACTCTAATTAATTTTGCATTGATCTGCATGGATCTGCAGCACCAGGGCCTATCAGGGCCGAAGGAGGAGATGGATGCGGGAGCCCTGCTGGAGTGGGGAGGAGGGAGCACAGCCCGGCTCCCACGGCTGCTCCGGGTCCCCCCCTGGCCCGAGGCTCCCACAGACAGAGGTGACACAGCTGTCCCCAAAGCAAGGCCAGGGAAAGTGGCAGTGACTCATTTTGGGACACGCCGGTGGCTGCTGTCCCACCCCCTGTGCACATCCCTCCATCCCTTGCCCTCTCCCCATCTCCTAAATTGTACCTCAGGGGTTTTTTTGAGCAAGAGTGCCTTTTGCCATCTTGTAGCCAGCAAATACTGTGGGGCACCCATAACATCCTGGGGGCTGCTGCTTTCATGGACTCATGGAATGGTTTGGTTTGGAAGGGATTTTAA